>AXCM01003931.1:0-24203 GCA_000473375.1 Anopheles culicifacies | reverse complement strand
GAAGGATGGCATTCTAAAGTACCTACAGTTGTTGCATCGAGTTTCATTCCGTCGTCCACAACTACCGACGCACGCGCCTTGCTAAATGCTTTGTTTTAGGTTTTTTTTTTCATATTTTCGTATGTTAGCGGTTCACTTTTGTGTTTGTTCCACTACATAGATTCACATGACTATCACTTATTCACCTTTTTTTTACCAATTGTTATTGACTTCTTCGACTGTTAGTGATTATTTAGCAATCTTTCATTCCTTTTTCTCTAACTCATATCAGTTTTATTTTGTTTTTCTCTATTATCAATACATCCAACCGAGAGATAGCGTTCTTCTGCTACCCTCGTTTTAGTGTGCAACCAAACGCAAATAATACGTTTAAATCAATACTGGTACCTCGGTCCTTCCAATTATAAGCACACATTTCCCTTTCCTATTCGTTCTGTATCTGGCTATTTCATTTCCTGAGGAACTGTGTTGAAACGTAAAGGTATATATTCATTCGTACGTGTAAGACCGAATAAAAACACGTTGCTGTACGTCGGTTGAAATTAGTTTTCCCATCACTTGGCTGTAAATGTGTAAAAAAATACTAGTTTTCTGTTTGCTGGCCGGTCACACTCTATGTAATAAAAGTTTGCTCTTTCCCTTGGTTACCCTATCCTTAGCTTCGGTCGAATTCCCAACACAACTCTATCCCTTAATCATACAGCTTTTCATGGATACACTCTCATTCCACAATTGGCTCAATAAATACATCATGCCCACTATGCACAACGATGAAACAGTGCAAGAACTATTCCTGTTGAGAACCTCATAACCAATCATTTCAAAGTCCAGTAAAATAGAATTCTCGACAAGTTGTGCCACCTCCAACGTCATCTAACGCCGTGAGAAAGCCAACAGGGTCTTGTGAAATAGACAGAATCATGGTCCATTGATCCCAATTTTCTTCGAACAAAAAAAAAGGCCTCGATATAAATCGAAGGGAGCCATTAATCAGGGTACAGTTGATAACAGTCGATGAGGTCTCAACGATCTGTCATGATAGGAGCAGGAAAGACAGACAGATAGCTAACAAAAGGAAATCAGTTTAAATAAAGACCAATTGTTTGACACACACACACCCTTTCAGTTAGGCAAAAGAAGTCTTGTTATTTTACACGAAACCACGTGCTAACACGCGTTCATTAGTATCGTGCCACACACACAAGCGGGAGTAGAACGACAGAATGATCGTCTAGCATCCATCACATCTTACTGATCCCTTGTACATATATCGTACCCTATTATTTCTATCAGTTTGCTGCTTGACGGTAAAACTTAAATCAAAATTAATACTTCTAAACCATTCATCAGTGTACTCCTTCAATGAGTAAATGGAAATTAAATTAATGAGCTTAGGTGGCGCCACAAACACTCTGTTTCCTTAGCCCCCACCACACACACACAAACAATTGGCTGCACAAAATAAACAAAACCAACATTCGCTCGCTCTATAACGATGGCGCTTTGTAATGATTAAGATTAATTATAATACGATTTTGTTTGTGTGTGTGTTTCTCGCTCTCTCTCTCTCCTTGTAATGCCTAATCGTTTCTTTTACATTTTCTTTTAAATACATATTTCATTTCTGCGCTCTGTTAGTTTCGTACCTACACACATGCTTCCACAGCTTTTGTTTCATTCTTCCATGTTTCTCAACCCTTCTATATATGCCCTTGCGGGAGAGCATTGAAGAGAAACACAGAAAGCTGCTGCTGCTGCTGCTTCAAAAACGTATATAAAAGAAATCTTCTTTTGCCTTAACATATTCGTTCCTTCATTCCTTTCAACCACTTTGTGTCACGTCATACCATAAAACCAACAGAGAGGGGGAGGGGGGAATCTAACGTTCTACTACTGTAATGTCCTACTATGTACACGATTGGGTAGTTGGGCGGCATTTGACAACGCAAATTAAAACTGGTTCGTTACAAAAACCAAATCGACCATGGTTTTTCCGATACTAGTATCTTACTGATTCATCAAACACAAAAATAAACACAAAACTATGACTCTAATACGATGGCCTTATCGATGTTTTGTGATGTAGAAGTAGACAGTAGTGGCATAGGGTGACAAACACCCTTTCGGGACTATCTCTATGTGTACGTGTGGGGGGGAGGGGATCAGTTGTTCGATGTGTTCCAAATCACGCTAATATCTTCACACACAGTGAGTGTTTACTGCCGCGGTTCTCCCCCGAAGCCCGGCATGCACGCCAGAAACGCTGCGGCGGACACAGTCTTATTTTCTCTGGTTCTCTCTGGGGTCGGTAAATAAACGCGTGACTTTTGGCTAAGCCTTCGTGGTAGCTCCTAACGAACTACATCTGTCTGTTAGCGCTTGCTTCCTTACAGTCCGCACCGGAGAGAATCTCCAAGTTGTTCACGTTCTTTTCCAAAGATTGCTCCTCACCGCTACTATCGCCTTGATCCATCCAATATTGTGTGGTGGTTGGCAGTAGCGATGATGTCGAAGAATGCGTTGTGGTGGTACCCGGTTGCTGTAATGGCGGTGGTGTAGATGGTGGTGGAAGAGCAGGCGCTAGAAACGGGCCAGACACTTCCGCTTGCGGTTTTGTGTCCACCTCAACTTCCTTCTCGGGAACACCACGGGTAGGAGTGTGCGATTGGTAAAGCTGATGGTATCAAGAGTGCTTGTCCGTCAAATCAGCCCATCGTTGCTCGAAGAACTTGCGCATACCGTGCCCAGCAATACCGACGGGTGAGTCATCTTCATTGAAAACTTCACAGTTGTCGAATATCTGCCGCACGTCTGCAATAAAGTCTTCGCGCGATTTATACCTGTGCACGTGCGAAGAAGAATGAATATGAGCGTTGCCTGTCCAACAATTCCTGAGCTATGCGTCACTTACACTAAATCCTGGAGGCGTTTCTTAATCGTCGAAAGATCCATCGGACTTTTGATGACCTTGCGATACGTCGGAAACTGTTTCGTGTTTACCGGCAACAAAAATGGCCACGAGTCTTCGTGCAGCTGTATGATTGGGAAGGAAAAGAATAATACATAACTACACGTACGATCCATCAAGCATCTAGAAACAGAACAGATCATACCTCCATTTCCTCCAGGATGGTTTTGCAAACGGCCAACTCTTTCAGCAATCTTTTCGTTGCCTTCTTTTCCTGTTTGGCCCGTTCCTTTGCCTCGTCACGCTCCTTCGAACGCTCCTTTCGCTGGTGATCGCTAGTACTGCTGTTGCTGCTGCTACAGCTAGCCATACTCAACGATTCCTTCACCGGAGACGGGCGCGGTTGATACTCCTCCGATGAGTCACCACCACAGCTACCATCCCCATCGTGCCCTACTGGCAGCGAACGTTCGCTGTCCAGATAGTTAGCAGGTGAATAGAATTCACCCACACCGCTACTGCTGCTACAACCGGCAGTAGATGATCCGGTCGCTTCGATCTGTTTCGATGGTGATGGTTCTATCGTTTCCTCAGGTAGTTCATTCTGCTCATGCGAGGCGTCTTGTGCATTTGTATAGCTTTCACCGGACATCATTTGCGATGAATCACCACCTGCGGCAACATAGCTCGATTGTTCTTCATCCAGTGCGGTGTTACTTTCGGTCGGTGTTGGATAGTATGGCTGTTGCGCTGATGGTAGCGGAACTGAGGACGGCGCAACCGAAGAGGAAGCCTGTTGTTGCTGATAGAATTGCTGATAGTATTGCTGTTGCTGCTGTTGGCCATACACCGCCGTCATGGTGTCATTCGGTACGGGAGGATGACACATAGCATAATTATTCTCCTCGCCCGTAGCGTACTGCTGTGGTGGATGTGATTGCATTTGTTGCTGCTGCTGCTGTTGATGATGTGGATAAGCCGATGTTGATGCGGTAGTTGCCGTGACCGGTACCATCGCTCCCGGCACCTGACCGACATTGGTACTGTTATGCGGTGGCTGTAGATGTTGTGGCGCCGACGATTCTTCATGACTCGTGGACGCTATTGAATGTGCTGGACTGTATTAATTGGGTTCTCTTTAATATCTTCTAAATTGTTCTCATCTTTACGACAACGATCATGTGTGTTAAGGGGGGCGCCCCGTTGGGACACAACGAGAAAGCGAAAGCAGGTTGTGGCAAGTGGTTAACATCGAAACCCATAAACCAGACAGAAGCCAGATAGGTGTAGGACAACACAAGTATGTGCGTGTATGTGTTTGTGATGAGCAAATCATAAAGAGGAGAAGCCTTGCGCTATATGTTTCAAACGTGTTGGTCTGATCAACTGTGGTTAATCGAAAATGACATGATGATGTTTAGCGTGAAAGAGAGTGTAATCGTGTAAGTGTGCGCGATGCACGGTTAGGTACAACAACAATAGCTACCTTAACGGGGTCGTTGCAATATCCTCGTGCGATGAGTTCAACGACTGGTTCTGGGAGCTGTTTAGCGAACTGTTGAGCAGCGACTGAGAGCTGTTGTTGGTGGTGCGTTCCTTCGGCTTACGCTGCGGTTTCTTCTTTGGCGGCGCCTTAGCGACACAGTTCTGGCAGTACCATTTACCACGCGGATACTGGAAGCGGAAGATGAAGGGACAATAAGTCTTTGTCCAAACATAGCGAGCATTATAACCTACCTTCAGCATTGGCGGTATGTAACAGTCCTGGTGATAGGCCCGTGGGCACAGCTCACAGTAAACCATTTTACCTAATGGTGGTGGCCGAAGTCCTCCACACACGATACACTTTCTATCACCAGTAGCTTTGTTTTTACACTCAAAACAATACCTAAACGAAACAGAACAAATGCGTAGATGAGTATATTAACTTCCGGAGACAAGCATCAGTCAGCAGTACTTACCAGTCACCGTCCGGAATTTTGTCCATGCGTGGCTTGAAGCAGTAGGTGTGATAGCCACGATCGCAACCATCGCACAGCAGCAGCTTATCCTCGGATTCTCCCGATTGACAGAACTGACAATTCTGCAATAGAAGGGAAGACAATTTGGATTTCGAGAGAGTTTTCTTCTTCGATTTGCCATTGGCCGTGCTGTTGCCGATGTTCATCGTCGCTGTCCCTGTTGCCGCCGCCGCCGCCACCGTTGACGATTCCCAGGTAGATCCCGAGTTGTTAGTAGTGGTAGTATTGTTATTAGAAGCAGTGCCCTTCTTACTGGCCGGTGAATCGTGCTGGTTTGCGTTCGCAACTACTGCACCGTTCTTCTTTTTGCTCGACTTGTTGCCTGCCTTTTTGTTTCCATTCTTTCCCCCCTTTGTGCATTGCTAAACAAACCGCACATTATCAACATGCGACAAAAACGCGTACCATTAACCCCCCCAATCATCACGTTGGTGTGTGTGGGTGTTCAATCGTGATCGTGATGTAAATTCGCACAAAATTATCCCGCGTTAAATAGCAAAGGAGCGCAATGGGCATACATTCAATTCAACAACATCAATCAGTGCAGCGCGCACACGGGCACAACCGCCAACAAATAGATACAAAACACCAATAAGAGAGCGAGAGAACATTTCATAATTTTCATCCGAATGAAGAAAGAAAGAAAATGATAAAGAAAGAAAAACAGCAATCAGTATCAAAAGCAAAATCGGCCAACCGAAAGTTAGCGAAAGGAAACGTTCATTCACGGTTACGTTCAAACAAAAAACCAAACCAAAGTACACAAAACATTTACAAAGCACGGCTAAAACAGACAGTTCCAAACAAAGCTAGAATTCAACCCATAAAGCATGCCATCAGATACGCAAAAAGAAAACATGTGCTTACAATAGCATTAAAAGACGGAAACAAAGCTAAAAAGAAAACAAAATGCAAAAAGCAAACATCACACAGCACTAACAACAGAAAACAAGTTCATGCAACACGATTCGAAACCCAGAAAAATGATAAATGACTAAGCGCAAAATGTTGAGAAGTAATCGTTCCTCCCGTTCCGGAGGATAAACGAAGGGTGAAATCGACGATAACGACGACGACGACGACGGCAACGAGGACGATGATCGGTCAAAGAGTATACTGCTAGTAGATTTGCTATTGAAAACCCATAACTCCAGTACCCATATGAGTTGGGTTCGATAATGTAACGTACATGTGCATTATTCGGTGCGTATAGTCCACTCTCTCTCTACCATTAATAATACAAACATTATCCCAACGAAACAAGGTTTTTAAGTTTTAGCACATAGTACACAGACCAAGTGCCGAAGCTTGACCTGCGACTTCCCGATACACACCGAGAATAACACACACACACACGTGTACTTTAGGATGGTGCACAACATTAAACACGCACACACGGAAATACCATCCTCTAATGGACGGGATACTGGAGGTGTAATCGACATACAACACATTCTACGTACCGCTTTCATGATGCTCTTGTCCCAGGCGACGCAGGATTCCAACACGTACAGTGCCATCGATAGTTGTGCGGTAGTGACGGAACGTTCTACTGCGTCGCGCCATGACAGCAGACCTGTGTAGAATACGGGGAAATGAGCATTAGCTATTAGCTTCTTCATAATTCTTCATCGCAACAACAAAACGCATACCTTTCGGGAGATTCTCATCCTCGGCGGAACTGTTTGAGCAGTTGGACAGATTCGATACGTTCGAGTTGTTCTGATTGTGGTGCGCCTCCTGTTGCGCAATGACCGCCATTTGCGCCTCTGTGGTGCTGTGGATGGGAGACCCAAAGGAACGAATTCACGAGGTATTACAATCAACCGACAAAGCAACGAGAAAGCAACCCGCCTTCCTCACCCCCATCCCCCCTCTTCTTCTAGCCACCCCCCACCAACCCTGTCGCTCTCCAGATCATACTCACTTGATTCCCAGCGGTGGCTTGAGGTAGCGTCGTTCAATGGCCGCTTCGAGACCGAGGATACGTTCGCGCAGCATCTCGATCGTGACGTCCTCCACCACACCATTCTCGCTGTCACCTTCGCGCTGTGGCATCTGCCAACCCTTCACCTGCATCGATGCGCTCGCCACCTTGTCCTCCATCGCTTCGATCTGATCGAGCAGGGCTACTTCCACGCGGCGGGCAATCGACGGGTTCCAGGCGTTCCACGCTTCCGGCTCGATGTAACCGTTCGGTGGGGGAGCCGCCCGCGGATGCGACACATGGTGGGGTGTGGTGAGATTCACGCTTTCCGCCAACGATTCGAGCAAACTCTGCCGCAACAGACGCTCTCGTACGCCGCGCGGATTCAGTGCCTTGATCAGCTCATTCAGCTCCTCAATATCGTTGATCTTCCACCAGCCGTAGCGGAACTCGCGGGGCACAACCTGTGGTTCGGTTTTCTGTGGAGCACCGTGCAGCTTCACATCCTCCAGCTGTTTCTCCTCCTCCGGCGTCATCTGCAGCGGCTGGAACTGATCGCACTGTACGTACGCGGTCAGGTTCGAAAGCGTAAGCGTCATGTACGCCGGCAGGGAAAAGTTGCCATACTCTTCCGGATCTGCCGTCTCCTCCGCGAGCATTTCCGCCCGCAGCCGGATCTGGTTCGGATGGTGGTGGCTGTACGAGTACTCGATCGTTTCGCGCTTGAACGCCGGCTTCATGTCGGACAGCTGCAGCGGTTCCGGACGGCTCTTCTTTGCGATCACCTCGTTGATCTCATCGTCATCCAGTCCGGACATTGACAGGATCGACTCGTTTGGGAAATGGATCTCGACACCCTTCTCCAATGGTACGCTGAAAAACTGGATATTGTTGCCAATGTCCCATCGATTGCCCTGTATTTGGCAAATCTCTCGGCAGGTGATGTTGGTGAAAATTTGGCGCGCCAACGATGCGGGCGTGTTGCCGTTGATCGTCGGCAGTGAACACTCCGTACTCGAGAGCGGCAGTTCCTTATCGACGATCGAGAACCAACGGTTGAGTAGCTGATCGCTAAACTCCTTCTCCTGCTTGGTGTCCGTATTGCGCAGGTAAAGGTAGCTTCCGGGTGTTATCGGGGCACGCGGAACACAACTACTTTCCTCCTCCTTTATCTCGATCATCTCAACATCGCTACCGTACGAGATGACTGAGGTGGTCGTCTTCGGTTTGCGATCTACTCCACCATTATCGCCAAGTGCAATCGTTGGTTTGCATTCGCTTGCACTATCACCGGCCCTAGCGTTATTTCCTCGACCGCTGGTCATAATCTCCTCATCGTCGTCCACCTCCTGCAGCTGACACTCAACCAGCTCACCCGGATCTCGTAGCTCCACTCCATTTTCCATCAATTTTGGCTTCATATCACAGTTCATGCTATCGCTCATCGTCGATCCTTTATCGTGCTCTGTCCTGCCACCATGTTCAACAGCTTCATGGGCCGCCGTCATACGATCGCCACTCTCCGTGTCATCGTCGGGGATAGTGATCGTGGGCGTTTCATCTTGCACCATCGTCAGGTCATCATCGTCCTCGTGACTGGCCGCCGGTGCAGCGGTCGCCGACGAAGGCTGGTGTGGTGACACATTCACCCCGCCAATCTGATTATTCACTTCGACCGTTTTCGTCTCATCGTGATCATTGCCCTTCTGCACGAGGATCGCAGTCGGAATTGAATCTTCAATGTCCATTAGCTGATCATCGGATTTCTTCGGTGGAGCAGCACCCGTCGCACCTAGCGCATTTTGATTCGCAGCTTCCTGCGTCTGACCTTCGTCCGCCGATTTGTGATTCTCCTGCTGTACGTCCTGCTCGTTATGATCGTTCTTTCTCATATGCTGATCGACCCCTTCGTCGTGCATTGACTCGGTGTTGCCATTTGCACCATTGTTTCTCTCACTCGAAGCTCTGATATGATCGTCACTTGAACCTTCCCGGAGAGTGGACGGCATATTACCACCGGCAGCACTTTCCTTTAGCACCACTTCCGGTTCATCGATAATTTTGCAATCATCTGACTGTGAATCTGCAGTGCGTCCGTCTTCCAACGCTTGCTCATTGCCAAAGCTTGTACGCGAGCAATCGTCCTCGTCTTCTGCTCCACCGTCATCTTCATCATCACCATCGTCCTCTTCGTCGGCACCATCATTAAAGCCACCGGCAGCACCACCTTGACCAAACGAGCCGCCACCTTCGGAAGTGGTTCGTTGCTTCTTTTTCTTTTTCTTCATCTTTTTCAGTGACACCGATGAACATCGCTTACGCTTTCGGTCCGCTGACTCCGAAGCACATTCTGGCTCTTGTTTCATGTCCTGTGCGACACCACCCTCTCCTTGAGCAACGTCAACTTCTCCCTCTTCCTTCTTGCAGCTTACATCCGCTGGATCCGGTTTCACGACACTCTCAGGTTTGATAACTGGCGCATACTTCGGCACATAGTCCGGGCGGCTCTGCACTTCCTCAAGTGCGTTTTCATATCGATACATCTCGGGTTGGGTAGATTCCATCGCTTCCACGTAAATGCCACCACACTTGCCGAGATTCCAGTAACGACGCCAATACCGGTCCTGGCCGAAACATTTCACCCTCAGCTGATTCAGGGCATTCTCTAGCTGTTGCTTGTTTTGGAAGGATGTTTCCAGAATTTTGTCATATTTACGCTGTGCCTCTTCCGCCGTCAAATGTGCATCCTCGTCTTCCTCTAGCTGAGTGCCTTCGCTCTCCAGATCACTGTTATCCTCATCCGTACGATCACCGCAGGTGGTATGATCGTTGATGATGGATTTCGATAATAAATCCAACTCTGATGCGGAATTATTCGTTTGATTCTGATGCACTTGTGGTGGTTGTTGTTGAGGCTGTTGCTCACCGTTCGTCAGTTCCGTGGCTACACCTACAGGTTTTCCAGGCATGTTAAAAACACCACCGTTGGGCGTTTCACTACCAACATTTCCGGCTTTAACGGGACTTTCTTCTGGTGTCGAAGAAACGGATATTGTCGGTATTTCCGAATCAGCAGCGTGATGTGTGCCCAGGGCCGATATGTCCATACCGGGTGGAGGTATTTCTCCTGGTTCTAGCTGCATCATCGCCTTGTTGTGCTGCAAAACAGGATGCACAACTGGATGCGATGGTGGCGGTGGCGGTGGCAGAGGTGGAGGAGTACCTGGTGGTGCGTGATGTTCCTCAGTCATCGGTACTGCATGATGTGCGTTCGGAACGTTTGAACCGTTCTCTTCAATTCGATTTGTACAACCAACGGACGCACCTGGTTCAATACCATTCATGGCTTCCGTGTGATTCTGACCGTACGAACTTGGCACTTGATTCGGTTCAGCCGATGACGTCTCCATTGGTTCTCCCGATTCTGGCATAGCTGCCGGGTCTGATTTAGTCTGTTCATTTCCATCTCCACCCACATCAGCCGACGGTGGAATAGTGTTTGGACAGGAATCCTCCGTAACTGTACAAGTGACGGGCATTGGTACGATTTCCACAACATCATTATCGTCATCATCATCCTCATCGTCAGTCTTATGTCCTTCTGCACCGAAATCTTTCTTGTTCACAATTTCACCTTCCTCCAGCTCTCCCGGCTTGCAACCTCCTTCGGATGGTGGAACAGAATTCAATCCTTCCCCATCTGTACATGGAACCGGTTCCTTAGCTGTACCATTCTCAACCACTTCACATGATCCATCCCCTGATGCACCATCGGCGCCCGTGTGCTTTGTCTCAGTCTCCGTTGGGGTGACTCCATCTTCTGGAATCGTGATCACTTCCGAAGCAGCCGAAGCTGCTGCTGCAGCCGCCGCTGCTGCCATCGCCGCTGCCTCTTCCGCCCGTTTTGCCTCTTCGGCCGCTTTCATCGAAAGCGATTTCTCCAGCGCCGCCTGTTGGGCTTTCTCATACTGCTCCAACCGTTGTTTACGCGCTACCAGCATCTTGTACTTTCGGATTTTGTTGTCCAACAGGTACCGTTCCTTTTTTAGCTGCGCTTGGGCCTCCAGACTGCTATCGATCTGCTTGCATACGGCTTTATTCATCAGCAGATCGTTACAGAGCATGGCGAGTATTTCCGTCTTCGTGGTCGGATTCAGTGCGACGAACGGTTTGTCCTTCAACAGCTCCGACAGCTTGTAGCGCGCGTTTTCCGCCAGCAGCTCATAAAACTGCGAGTTTTTCGTACTACACATCTTGAAATCCTCGTCATTGACTAGATGATGCTTGGACGGGGCGTCACGGTCGCGCTCGAGATTGATACCGGACTGTAGCTTCACCTCACCCGTAGCAACCGCGTACAGATAGATGCGCAAAATTTCCGACACGTTCGTGTGCGTGATATCCGCCTGGCGAAGCGTTTGTCCGAGCAGTGTCGTATGGCGGCCCGGATTGGGGATGCCGGGATCTTCTATCGCGCACACGAGCAGATGTGTCATCACGGACAACAGTTCCTCCTCGGCGTCGATCGCATTCTCCGATGTAAGTGCGAGATGCAACGACTGCAAGTTTGGCAGTGATTCCATATCTATGGTGGAAATAGTAAAATCAATTTAGATATTATGTAAACAAATCCCAATACGGCTGAGGACACGAGTTCCCTAAGTTCTACTTACCAAAACCAAGAGTTTCACCGAAGTTATGCAAAAATTCAAACACCATCAGCAGATCGGCGTACCCAGTGCCAGTCAGCTTTAGTCCAGGAATTCGCGAAAATCCAGGTAACTCCGTTTGATCCACTATCTCCGAATCTTCTTGAGGTTTTCTGATGTTAAATACAGACAACACGAAATGTTACATTCAAAACCACTCACAACTCATATTTATACATACCTCAATTCGGCTAGAATGTTGGTGTCTCGTTTCCTCATCACTAGTTTCTTTTCACGCTGGATCAGCTTATCCAAAATTACCTAGCAAGTTAAATAAACAAACCATGGATGTGTAAGTAAAGTCGTCGAGCAATCAAACGAACTACCGCCCATTACCTGATGTTTCTTCTTTTCCTTCTCTTCAAACTTCCGACGCAGTTCCAGTTGCTTTATCAGTGCCATATGTTGCCTTCGTCTTTCCCGTTCCTATTATTGAAATTAAATTATAATAAGTAAATCATTCAAAAGTCATCCATTCATGATTAACAACTTACCATTTCCATTGCATACATCAACTCCTTCTGCTTGGCAAGTTCCTGAAATTATAGGAACGAATCAAACAATTAGTACGAGTAATCAACTCTTTCCGATAAACTATTTGCGACGATCGAAGTTACAGAAAACACAAATGTTGTTATCAAAACAAGGTAGAGCGTGAAACTTATAAGCATGGGGATGTCGTTCTACTCATTATTCAGTTGATTCGTGCAGCATTTCTTATTTACACATTTCTAAAGTTCACTACTTCAAAACTAGTTGAACGCGGGAGTGAAAATTGTACGAAACTCGTTCGAAGACAAAACAGAAAGCAAATAAGATACGCAATAAATGATAACCAATTGGAATGATGTTAACACAATGATGTTTATCGTGTACACAGGGGAATTATGTTTACCACACAATGATACAGCAAAGAGAAGGAGACACACACACGGACGCATGGCATGAAAGGAGTATGGAGCAACTGTTGGTGTCGAGATAATTGCAGGACGACAGCTAAGTTCCTAATCGTGATTCTATTAGTTTCAAACCTAGGCTTCTGCATCTCAAGCAGTTCTATGGTATGACTAGGACAACAAGAAAGCATACACAGACACACAAACACACACGCAGATTTAACACGGTGAGGCACAAGTTCGACAACGGTTAGAAGAAGGGTGGAGACACTGGAGATACACTACTAAGAGGATCGCTCTGTACCTGTTCCTTTTGCAGTAGTGCCTGCTGCCGTTTCTGTTCTTTTTCCTGTCGAATCGGTTCGTGTTTCGAATTTCGATACAAGAGTCAAGCGGAAATGTGAAGTAGCCCCGTACAAATTTGTGAAAAATAAAAATTAAAAATCAAACATTAAAATACATGTTCCTCTGAAGTACGCGCCTCAAAAATTATATCTTTCTTTATGGATCTCACTAGCAAAACTCAGTTAGTTGCGGTAGACAGAAGCAATCAAATACACACCTGTGCCTTACGTGCCGCTTCTTCCGCCTTTTGACGGGCTAGCTCTTCCTCACGCTTCTTCTTCGCCTGAAAAGGAGAATGGAATCAATTAGAATCTTCATATCGCACTGTGCGGAATATTATAGCTCTACCTCCATTGCCTGTTGATTTTTCAGTTCCCGTTCTTTGCGCTGCTGCTCCAAACGTTCATTACGCTCTGCTTCCTTTGCCTGCCGGGCCTAAAGTAACGAAATAAAAAACGTACGTTTATACCAATCCTTCCCTCTATTTTCCAAATTTCGTTTACTACCTTTTCCTTGTTTTTATTCATCTCTTCCTTGGCCAGTTTCTTAGCGTCCCGTAGTGCCTGTTGCTGCTTCGCGATTTCGATCCGTTGCTCCACACCTAGCCCAGCGTGGCGGGTAAACATTTTCAGTTCCTCCAGCCGCCGGCTAACCTCAACGTCAGTCATCTTGATGAACTCGCCATCCGTTGCGTACGGTGGAGGGGCAGGTTGCAGGAACGTACCAACGACAGCCTTTGCCGAGAAGCTAAAATTATCCCGACTCAGATCCTTCGGCTTGAATTGATCTAGATACTGCAAAAATAGAATGAAAGTATTGTAAATAAAATATAATTCAACTCTAACACAGACGAATATTTGTAACGTACCAGCTGTATTTGATTCATGCCCTTCATCTTGTTCACGCTCTGCGGTGGGTAGTAGTAGACGTCTCCCTTAATGTGCCCATTTCTGGTCAGTCCGCGTATAACCGTTTCTCGCCGCCAACCCTTCTCCAGCGGTACGCGCAGCTCCTTCAAGTTAATATGCTCCTCACCCTCCGATTCGGACATGCCACTCTCGGAGATGCTTTCGGTGTCGGTGTTGGTGTTGGACGTGCTATTGTCCATTGATTGATTCCTACTCGCTTCCAGCATGGCTTGGCGAAGTTTTTCCTAAAAAATAAAATAAATTATGAACAGCTTGAACGACCTGCTATTATTTAAAAGCGACTACTTACAATCTCTGCGTCCTGCGTTAAAAGCTGCTGCGCTGTAAGGGGTTTAGATCCAACCGCACGGCTTTGTGCCAACAGCGAGGCAACGGTATTCTTCTTCGGTTTAGACACACCACGGCCCAGATTGCGTGGACGACCTTCCTTGAATTGAGCTGCATCATTCACAAGAAGCGGAAAACAAAAAAAAAATGTTTATTAATGTCAGCATCTACAACATAAGATCTCGCTTTTAAATACTCCATTCTATATCTAAGAACAAGCGATCAATTGTGCAAGCGCGTGAGATATTGTTATACATAAATCCTAATAGTTTCCACTTAAGCCTAACTAGATGTCGTGCCAGACGGAGTGTGAATATTAACACCAGAAGCTTTGGGAGATAACCAACAGGTTCTACCTTGCGCATATGTGTGGACACATTTGCGCGTATGATGCACATGCAAAATTCTCTTTCTCGTTTGTTATATGTTCGTTTCTACAGACATGCCATCCCTTATGAGCTCCTAGTTTGGACGTAAGCAGCAAAAGCCAGCCAATAATACAGCTGTTTTTGTCCTGTACTCGACAACTGTTATTAAATTTGGTTCAAGCCATTCGGGCTGCATTTGAAATATTATTCATATTTCTCCTGTTTACAACTATTTATATCGTGGAAATGAATTTCCATACTCCACACACAACCCATTTGTAAACATTTCCATATTTTTTTTCTTTGTTTTTTGTACATTACTAAAGCAGCGAAGGAAAGTGAATGCAGGGGAAAGAGTTGTTTTTACGTTTTGGGAAAATGAAATGGTGTAAAAATACTAACATCCGCTGAGCGATGTGTAATCGTACTCCTCGTAATTGGAGATTTTTAAAAGCTCGGACAGCGAACTGTTGAAGCCAAGCTGGGCCGCCATCAGCTGATGGTTGGCGGCATTGACAGCAGCAGCCGTGGCCGTAGACGAAGCACCGCCGGCGACGCTACTGCTGCCCCCGCCGCTACTGCTGCTGCCGCCGCCGCCGCTGGTAGTTGTGTTGGAGGTGGTGGTGATGGTGTTGGTACCGGAACCGGTCCCAACCGATGCCATCAGCAGGGAGTTTAGCGTGCTGGTGCTGTTCGTACCGGTGCAAAAGCCCGAACTGGTCGAGACCGGCGATGCCGCCGCATAGGCGGCCGCTGCCGACGCCAGGCTCATGTTGACATTCCCGTCCAGGCCGAGGGTACCGGCACCGAGTGCAGCAGCAGCAGCGGCCGCCGCTGCCGCAGCTGCTGCTGCCGCGTTACGTCGATTTTTATTATCGGACTTTCGACGTGCTGTATAGTTAAAAAATTTTCCGTTTTTTTATGTTGTTTTTACGCATATTTTTGTTTTTAAAGTTCCAAGTTCGAGACAATGTATTCAAAGAGAGAAGAAAATGGAAAAAATAGAGTCACAAAAGGATACAAAGGAACGGAGAAATTTAAGAAGTAGTGAGTTGATACAATGCAAGAAAGCAGTCGAAAGTAACTGAAGAATACTTTTTCTTCCCGGACGATATTTTAATTTAACATCTTTCGATTATTCGTACAGTTTGGTACGGCATTTTTTTGAAAATGATCCGTAACTGAGAGGGGAAAAGGATTTTTGAGAGTTTTTTTTCTTGCACATTTCATGATCGCTAAAACGCTTCCTTTCTCGGTTTTAATAAATTAAACAGTAAAATAGTTCCCCCTTCCTACAATTTTCCTAAATCTCAATGCAAAAAACCACACACAACAATACTTACATCGGGAAGAATCGTTCGCATTACCGGTTCCACCGCCGAGTGCCGCCGTGATTGTGCTTAAGCTTTGCAAACTGTTGCCACTGGCACCGGACATGGCGGGTGACGATGACGACGCAGAATGAGTGGAATCGCTTCGCATTCCTTCGTTGGAGGATTTGGAAGGTTTCATCGACAGATTCAGCGGTGCATCGTCTTGATCCAGCATGCCGGAGGATTGATTGTTGCTGCCACTGCTATTCATCCCAGATGCTACCGTCAGCGAGGACACAATCGTGGCCGCTGCCGAGGATGATCCGCCCGATCCTTTCGCACTGAGATTGAGCCCCGACCATTCGTTCATATGATCGGCCATGGAGTCTTTACCTACAGGGAAGCAATCAGAAGAATGTAGCACACGGAAACAACATTACTAAACTATCTTCAATCAAAACTACGTTTTAAGACAAAATGAGACAACTTTCAAAGGAGCTTATGCATGGTCCGCGGCTTTCAATACATACCCGCGCCCTTTCCGGCACTGTACACCCCATTCGATGTGATCGTCGGTGGCAGTTTGATGACCTCTATTCGATCGTTCGATCCTCCCGCGGTGCCGGTTGTACCGGGCCCTAGCCCACCGATGCCACCGTTGCTTCCGAGCTGATGATGATGGTGCGAAAGGCCAGGTGGAAGGAGTCCGGATCCACCACCGCCACCTCCGGTACCGCCCGTCCCGAGATGAGAGCTTCCACTGCCACCGCCGCCGGTGCCACCGCTGCTGCCATACTCGTTCTGTTCCAGTCGCTGGCGCTTGGCTGCACTTAAACCATGCATTTGAGCAAAAATGGAATTGTCTTCTAACGAAATGGTTTTCTTACGTCCACGGCCGGTCGTGCCCGGTACTTTGGGCCCCACGATGGAAGAGGTGTACTTGATGATCTCCGTATCCGGTGGTAGCCGCACGCCAAGCAACGAGGAAGGATCACTGAACATTCCGAATGATGATGCGTTCAGGAGCGAGCAGAAAGCGGCAAAGGAAGCAACACAATGAAGTTTAATGTTAGTAACATAAGAAAGAATTCCCCACGGTATTCCTCCCCAACGGAAGTATATAAACAAATAAATAATTAAATTTAATTTAAAAATCATTGATTTTCTTCCGGATAACGGAAAACAATAATAAAACATAAACTATAAATGCTTTCAAGCTAACCTTTTTTGCCCAGTATAATTTCAAATGAACAAAATCAAACATAATATTAAACAGTTTTCCTTTGTTTTACTTATCCGTTTATCGCCATCTATTGTACCTATAAGTATATTCCCAACAAACTTACAGTGGACAATGCGACGAAATCTATGTTTTATGCACGATATCCTGCTGCAATTCATTGGAACTCGAGATTTAATTGAGAAATCTTTTGTTGTCCATTTCCAGAGCTTGAACTGAATTTCATAACCCATGTAGAAAGTCACAGATTTTAGCCGATAGGCAATAATGCATAAATATGGCTACAAAATGGATATTTCGCAACGTAAATACTGCCACAGTAGATACGACAAAGCCTGTAAAAAAGGGTACAGCCAACGATCGATTATGTACTACTGCAAAATTGCCTCTACTGCTGATGTCCTTTGGAGCAAGTTCTAGCAAAGGCAACGATGGAAGAAAAAACCCCATTTTCGAACCCATTCCGCATTCCATAGAGAGTCCGCAATGGAACTCCACAGCTCCCATCCTTCTCGCCGGCGGTGATGTAATGGCTTGGGGAGGAAAAAACGGAACACACGCTTATGCCGCGAACTGAGCATCTCCGTCCCTAAGCCGGCGAAGATACTCGCACCACCACAGAGTACCGAGAAGTTTTATTTGTCTCTCCATTCTACGCGACCATCCTCCTCTTCTGCCCAATCTCCAACGAGTTCGAAAGACCCTCCGCTGAAAGTTCACATTCATTAGCAGCACAACCGGCAGGTGCCGGCCGGGGGGAGTAGTAGTTTAGTAGTTGGGCTTATTCTCGCCCAAAGCACAAAACTGCAACGCAATGGAATGCATTTCCAACGCAACGATGTGCCCTCCCGCGTTCGCTACTACTGCTGGCTAGCTCGCTCACCCCCTCCGGGCAGGGAAAGCAGAAGATAACCGCATTCTGCTGCGAAGAACTGGAACGAATAAATAGTGCGACCGAGAGCGGCAGATCGAACGGCGAATGGAAACGGAAACGACCAAATCCTTCCGCATATGGCGCACGGATGCTGTGCGGATGGTTCTACGGTGGGAAGAAAAAGGTTTCGTTCCGAACATTTTTCCCACTCGCCCTCCTCCCTCGTGGGGACTTTTTTTTGTGAGTATGTGCATAGACTTTGCAGCACACGGGCACAAGTTCTCGGCAGGCATGGGGACACATGCGCGAAAGCAATGGAGCAACCGTACGCAAATGGTAAGAAGGTGAGAAGAAGCGTACCGTGGAAGTGTGTCTGTGTGTGCGGCAGTTTTCCCTGATGTGAATTTCTCGATTGGGACGGCACGGCAAACGGCCATTCAAAAGGGGGCAGAGGTACCCCTCATTTGTAGCGTCATCATACCACCCTGCCCCCGCCCGATGATGGCGGGGCGAAATCATCCTGAGCAAAACACAGGAACACACGCAAGCAATACACAAAACAACGGCAGAAGAAAAAAAAACCTTCTACCATGTAGAGTGAAAGAGCTTGATGATGATGCACGCTCGACTCCAACAAATTTTACCAACACAGCACCGCTATGTTGTCCTGCCGTTCGCCATAGCAGCAGCTCTAAGCCCAGTCTCATCCGAACGAATGAAAATGCGCCCACCAGTCGTCGTCCGCGTCCCGTCCCGCCATCTCTGCATGTTCCAAATTTCCCAAACGATGGTATCACCACCACCTCCTCCTGCGGGTTACCATACACAGTGCCATCGTCTCCTCATTCCCTTTTTTGCTCGCTGGCAAAGGGACGGAATAATTTATTCGTTTACATTTCCTATATCCTTCGCCATCCGCACGTGGGCTTTTGGGTGGTTGGGTGTAGGTAGTAGTTCTTCATCGACTCCTCTCTCTTGCTGCTGCTGGTGCTGGTGGTGGATCTGTACACCATCGGCAGCAGTCTCCGACCACCGAAACACGAAACGGAAGGCTACGATGGGACGACACGCCTGATGAGGAGCCGGTGATTTACCGAGGCACTAGTATATCTAACAAAACCCTCCCGCCTCAACCACAGATCTGCCATGCCCCGTGTGTTTCGGTTGCCTTCTTCCACACCGGAGTTTTCACAAAGCAGCAAGATCACAGGCGGATTCACATTTACAAAGGAAAGCAGGGTGTGCAGACCAACAAACAAAATACAAAAAAAAAGCTCAACCAGAAAAGAAACTAGAAACTCTTCCCAATTCGTTCATTCTAACCTTCATTCTGGGAGGCAATACATACACCTTTTTTTTTGGGATACGGGATGGCCGTGGAAAGCTTTGCAAGAGGAGTTTTTATCCCGGCTTTATACGAGTATGATAGCAGCAGGATCATTTCCACGCGCGTGCTCCTATTTTCGTTCGCTTTACAGGCGGGACAGTAGAGGCACATCTCAACGCGACCTGCTGCTCCATCTCTGTGGTAGGGTTTTAACCAGAAAACTCAGAACAAAGCATCAGAACTCGCTCGTCACCGTGCATACGAGATGAGCAGAAACTCATCCCCCTTATTTCTTATTCCACGTTGTAAAAAAAGACTCCTCTCAGGGAGTTTTTCTAAATATTCCAATTCTGTTGATAAGCTATAAAACACATTTGGTACAGCATGTTTGGAATAGGCTTTCTACCCCGTAATTATTGCAATCACCATTTTCTGGGCTCTCTATAGATATTCAAACTCCCAATACCGCGTTCGTTGAAGGTTATGCTGGCAAAAGCCTCGGCAATATCCAAGTGCAGTGAAATCGTATCGTAACTGTTCTTCCCAAACGTACAAGGACGCAGCCTAACGACCTCATCACCGCAATCCATACCCATTTATTGCCCAATGCACTTCGTGCTTAGATGCGTGCTCGTATTTGGCTTGTGTATCGGAAAAAGCCTCCAACGAACCCCCTAACCCCCTCTCTCCCCACCAAATCACTCACTTCAGTATCCCGGATGAGATGTAGTCCTTCGCTTTGGCCTGGCTCGCTGCCAGTGCATTCATCGTTGCCGTCATGTTCTGCTGCGTCGTCAGGTCGAGATTGTTAAACTGCGACAGTGTGCTCAGGGCGTTCATGGACGCGCTCAGACCTGCGATACGGGAAGAGCATTGCAAACCTGGTTAGTTTACCCGTGCGCTTTCGGCTGTGACACATACCGCGCCCTTGTGCCCGTACGGCAACGCGCGGCGAAGAAAACTCTCACCTAAATCGGCCGCACTAGGTCCGCCGCTGTTGTTCGCACTGCTGCTGCTGCCACCCTTCCCACCGCCGTCCTTCGACGAGCGGGACGACGAGGACGATAGGTTCTGCAGATGGTTCTGCTGGTTGGAGGAGGAGGAGGAGGATGAGGAGGCACCGGGATTCCCGTGGCTGGCACTGATGGTAACGCTGGGCGTTGGCTGCTGTTTGCTCGAGCTCATCGACGGTGAACTGGAACCGCGCGTGATCGATATCGAATCGTTCCCAATCAGCCGGCTCGCACCGTGCGGCGACGAGGATGCTAACGAGGACGAGCTGCCGCCACCACCTCCTCCACCACCACCGCCAGACGACCCACTCGAGGATGACTTTTGCTTCGAACTCGAACTACCGCTACTACCCGCACCGAGCCCGGCCAACATGCCAAGGCTCGCGAGCTGATGCTGCTGGTGTTGCTGCAGTTGCTGTTGCTGGAGTTGCTGCTGTTGCTGCTGTTGTTGCTGGGACTGCTGGCTGTTCGAGCTGCCGCCACCTCCACCGGAATGCTGCTGATTTTGGGCAGCTGCCGCAGCCGCCGTAATGGCCATTAGCTCCTTGTGCAGGGTCGCTTGACTGTAGAGTGACTGCTTGTAAGCAGCGGCAGCGGCAGCCTGTGATGCGGATGGCGATGGAGAGTTCTAAAATATTGGAAACAAAAACAAAAAGGATGTTAATAAATGTTCAATACTTTTAAACTATATTTTTTTACAAATCTATTGATTCGCACGACTTCCAGAGCAATTATATTAAAAACCCAACCTCGAGCGAGTCATGGGCCATGAAAACCACACAAAAAACTCGAGAAAACGAATGAAATAACCTTTCCTTTCCATTTACACGTGCACTAATTAAATTTACATGCGTCCCTACCACACCAACGCCAGGAAACACTACAATAGGGCAGACTTTTGGCGTTTTTTTTGTGGAATTTCATGTGGCATACCCCTCAGAACCATACATGACCGCGAGCATCGGACCGAATCATGCAATTTGCGAGCACACACCATGAGCACAAGCAAATCTTATGCCACTGAAACCAGCACACAAGCCAAAAAAAAAAAAAAAAAAAGCAAATCTTATGCCACTGAAACCAGCACACAAGCCAAAAAAAAAAAGAACGCTACATCAGTAAAACACCAATTCTATAATGTACACGATAGGAGAGCGTAAAAAGGGGAATGCATCATCACCCCGCGCGCGTGTCGTAACGGTGGACATTTTTCGTAAATTAATTTTTCGTGCTTTTTCTCGTGTGCATAAAGCCGAGATCGGTGTCCTGCTTTTTTTTATTCATTCGGAAGCACAGAGGATGTGGGTTCCTTTCTTCTTTTTGTCGTTTCTTTTTTTAATCCCTCGAGCATCAGACCAGCTGCTGTAGTTTTATGAATAGAGCGAACTATGCACGTAATTCTAGGACTCGTGTGCTGCTGCTATTGCTGATTACTAGAAAGGAGATTGTTCGTCAAACATGCGCTCAACTCGGTAGAGAACATTTGGTGTTCGGGTATTTCTATTTTCACCCAGTTCTAGCATTCGCTGGATTGCAATTCTAGTTGCATGTGCGATAAATTTTGCTCCACGCCATAACCAAAAACAAGGAAGCCAAATGCAAAAAAAAAACGAATGTGCATTCGGTACCAGGAGTGAGCCAACATTTTCCTCCCCTTCGTCCTGATGTTGATGAAGGACGAGAATTCCGCGAAGTAACATCCAATCAAGTTGGAGTTAAAAATGAATAACAACATAACGCTTCCCTTTTCTTTTTTTTTTTTTTTTGGTTATGTTGACTTTAGCTATTGTAACGAAGGAAAATGATGAAAATGATATTCACTCTAGAAAAAAAAGGTTTAGAAGAATTTTTATTCTTCTATTCTATGTTGTTAATTATATTGAGAGCATATGGCGCATTCTCATTTCCCTTGTGTGCGCCATTGTTGGATTAAATTGCAAACCAAAAAAAAGTACCCTGCCACAAAGCGATAAACAATTTTTTTAATTCCCTCATTGCATCTCAAGTTCCTGAAGAATTTTCAAATTGCGGACAGGAAATTCACACTGTTTATAAAAAAAATGTGACTCTCTTGCGCAAATGTATCTCAATCAGTATTCGTTCACTGGAATTGGAATGTATCTTAAAACCAAAAGAAAGACTCTGGATCTCTATGATAAACAATTATACATCTTTTTAAAAAGCTTTGAGCATTCACGAATTTAATGTTGGGCTTCGATCTTTCGTAGAATAGGACATGTTACTCTCATTCACTAATTACAACACTAATCTTAATGTATTTTTGGTAAAAAATCTACGCCGCATCAATGTCCTTTCTAAAGCAAATCCTTGCACGGTAATTACATTCCTGTTAACATAACTTACCTTGTACGAAGAATTGTTATTGCCTCCGCCACCCATACCTCCGGCACCTAAACCACCACCCATGCCGCCCGATGAGCCACCCGCACCTCCACCGGAACTGGCGTTGCTACTATTGCTGTTGCTACTGCGGTCACGCTTCTTGCCCTTGCCACCGCCCGAGCCACCCTTGCCCGAGCCTCCGCCAGACCCACTGCCTCCCGTACCACCACCGCCAACGCCACCACCCGCTCCACCAGCCGACGAATTACCGCCGGAGCCGGCAATGGCGGCGGCGGCGGCCGCACTCATCGCACCCAGCCCAAGCCCACTCGGGAATGCTCCGGCCAGGTCATGTGAGAAGGGTAGCTGCGACATGCCGGATGCTTGCAGCCGGGCGAAGTAATCCTGTGCCGCCAGCTGTGCCATCGACCACCAACCTGAGAATGGGAAAAAAAGAGCAAAAGAGAAGGACAGAATTAAATTAATTTCCTATTATGGAATGGAAAAGAGGGCCATAAGGGGAAGGGGCCCGGCAATAATAAAAGAAAACTAAACAATTTACGTTATCAATCGTAGTACAACGCACAGCGCCTATAATCAGCATAATTTCATTAGCAACAGAAAACAACAACAATCGGTACAGAATCCTTTCACCAACACCGACGCAACACACAGCATCAATTGGAATTGTACGCACGCGGAGTAGTCTCGTGTGTTTGCTTGCTAGAGAAGGAGAGGGAGGGAGAGCGAGAACGATCAAGCAAGCAAGAGAGCATGCGGCGAATGAAAGAAAAATAACAACAATTCGCCGACATGCTGTGCTAGAGAACGTGTTTCAGTGTGTGTGTTGGTGAGCACGCCATCCGCTCGACAAACCTTCACGCACACACTCTCGCAACCGCTATCTCACACCTGGTGTGTGTAGCAGAAAGCGCCACTTTGAGCGAGAGCAAAACATCACCACTCACACAAGAGCAAAAGGGAAGCAGGAGAACATTTCCAAGAATGTCACAGTGTTTGTGAACTCCACCGGTATCGCGCTTCTGTCTTCTTCTCGCTCATTCTCCGAAACCCCACACACGTGCATGTACGCAGCAGCAGCAGCAGCAGACAGGCGCGCACGCGACCTCTTCTCGTACACGGTGCGTTCGAGTTTCACGGTCTCGCACAAAACCTGACCAGACACAAGCGTCGGAACCGTCCCAGCTAGCTTTCCGTCCTGCTCTTTATGCTTGCTAAAATGTCTCCTGCCTGCTCTCTCGCACGTACACATCGGCAGCACTTACCCGTCGCCGTCACCCATTCGCATTCCGCAAGCTGTCGTGTGTGTGGACAATCTTTCACAGGGGAAATAGGGATTGGGAAACATGACAATCACCGCAAACCTCTCTCCGGCTAACCGTACCACACACATTCCGAATAAAGCATCATCTTCTTCTGACTTCCATTCGCACAAGAAAAGCCTCCTAATCGGTTCGATTCTTTGTTCTTTCAACCTCCCCTTCGATTATAACGTTGCGGGGCTTCGTTTTACCGACGAACAGGCGCGTCGCGGTGCGGTGGAAGGACGGTGAAAAAATCGAACCCAAAACCGTTTCTGCCTCTTGTGTGAAAAATCCTCAAGAGGGCGCTTCCACTGCTAGGTTGCGGCTTGATTAGATTG
>KI423579.1:4207-31056 GCA_000473375.1 Anopheles culicifacies | reverse complement strand
CAGAAGCCGAATAAGAGGTCGCTTGCTTTCAACCGAATGTGTTTTGTTTCCAATTTCGTTTTCTCCCACCTCAAACAAATCCATCCAAAAACCTTCTGCCTGCACCCATACCATCGACCAACAAAAAAAAAAACCATCCAGTCGCTGTCGATGCGCCCCGAGGACGGTGGAAATGGGGAGGTGATCGTAGGCGTACGGCGGTTGAATTCCTTCATAAGCCCTACACAGAGCTACACGCTCAGTCCGCCCTCGCTACACCCGAACTCGGTGTACGGCCAAAGCCCGAACCTTTCCTCCCGCAACCAACCGCCGGGTGGTCCACCGTCCGCCACACATCACTCAGCGAAGGAGCGCCATCAGCGGCACGCATCGAACCATGGCAGGTGCAGACGTTCCGGTAGCCAGGACAGCAGCAGCACGGCAACGGCTGCGGCAGCGTCCTCCGCAGCGGCAGCAGCTTCCGCCGCAGCAGCACCGGTGACCCTAACCACGGTCACCTGTGCCGTTGGTATGCGACGAAATAACTCACCTTTATCGCTGACAGTTGTAAATCAATTAATATATCGAACTGATTTAAGCAACAACCCTTCACCAGGCCGTGTGCTTCCCTTTTCCCATGCCCCAATCCCAAAATCCTATCCTCTCTCTCACTCTTTTACTCTCTTTTGACGGGTTCTACCCGCTTTTTCCTTTGCTTTCCTCGCAAACACAGTCGCACACTCGCTTGATTGTAGTTTGCATACGTTATTCGTGATTCGCGAGGAAAAGTGGAAAGCTCTACCCTTTCTGTGATTTGCTATTTCTTTTTTCCTGTTCCTGGTTTTGTTTGAAATATTAGTTGGCAGAGTTACTGTTCGCGTGTCTTGTTATTACTGATTGTTTTGTTCGATATTGCTAGCTCTTCTAGTATTATGCCTTGTCTTAGTTTATTACCTAGTCTTATATTACAGATTTATAGGTTTATTAGCTGCAACTAAGTTATAATCTATTATTTTTCTTTTAGTCATCGTTTTTAATACAGTTTTTAAAATTCTGTTTTACAATAAAACATCTAGGAATTACGTTAGGATAGTCTCTATATTTTTCTGTAATAAACAGTTCAAGTACTTTAATAATTTACTCATAACGATCCTGTACAAATAATCAACATCTTCATCAACGCTGTCTAATATGATTTTTAAACCATCACTTATATTTTTGGCTTTTCATTTGTGTACTGTTTGCATGTTATGTGTAGAGTGTGTAACAAAAGCGTTGCTGTAGTTTGTATGCTTGAATGCTTGAGTAGTTCCGTAAGATCCTTTTTGTCCTGTTAAAGCTTTTAGTCGTTTCTAGCAATTGAACTTTTAAACCGTTCTTTTTTCCTGTTTTTAGTCCAATTCCATGTACGAAAGCTAATCATTTACATACAACTAATTTGATCTTTCTTGATCTGCATCATTCTCTCAAAAAAAAAAAAAAAATCACCCCAAACATACGTAGAGTGTCGATGACAAGAAACCAAGGATTGTGCCGGCCAACGAAATAAATGGCCATGGTGGACATGGAGAGACGCGTATCAACATTAACGAGGAGACGTACACCTCATCGCAGGAAGACATCAAGATGCGCACGCAGAAGGAATCGATCCTGAAGCGTATTCCCGAAGGTGCCGAAGCGACGACCGTCCTTGTTGGTGCTGTCGACTTTCTTCAGCAGCCAACGATTGCCTTCGTACGTCTGGCGGAAGGTATTCCGATGCCGAGCATTACGGAGGTGCCGATCCCGGTGCGCTTCCTGTTCATTCTGCTCGGTCCCCAGAAGACCGAGCTGGACTATCACGAGGTGGGCCGGTCGATCGCCACACTCATGTCGAACGAGCATTTCCACGACATCGCCTACAAGGCGGACGACCGGCGCGAGCTGCTATCCGCCATCAACGAGTTCCTGGACGATTCGATCGTGCTGCCGCCGGGCAAATGGGAACGCCAGGCGCTGCTACCGTTCGAGGAACTGAAGGCCAAAAGTGATATGATCCGGTTGCGCAAGAAGAAAGCACTGGACGAGAAGATCAAGAGCAAACAGTCGCAGCTGTTGACGAGCGAGGAGGAGAAGAAGCTGCTCGCATCGAGCGGTGGTGACGGTGGAGGAGATGGGAAGAAACCACCGAAGAATCCGCTCGAGAAGACGAACCGTTTATGGGGTGGTTTGATGAACGATATTAAGCGTCGATACCCGATGTACAAGAGTGACATCATGGATGGGCTCAACACGGAGACGCTGGCCGCAACTGTCTTTATGTACTTTGCCGCCCTCTCAACCGCCATCACGTTCGGTGGATTGTCCTCCGACAAGACGCACAACCTGATCGGTATCTCGGAAACACTCGTGTCGGCTTCGATGGTAGGGCTCGTGTTTCATTTGCTCGCCGGTCAACCGTTGGTGATCATTGGCACGACCGGTCCGCTGCTTCTGTTCGACGAGGCGCTCAATCAGTTCTGTATCTCGAACAACTTCAACTTCCTGACGGTTCGGGTATACGTTGGTTGTTGGCTGGCGGTGATCGCGCTGGTTGTTTCCGCCTTTGAAGGTAGCGTGTATGTGCGACTGTTCACACGCTTCACACAGGAGATCTTCTCCGCACTCATCACGCTGATCTACATCGTGGAAACTGTGATGAAGTTGGTGTCTGTGTACGCACGTCATCCACTGTTGGGTGAGTATATCTACAAGAACATCACCGAACCGCAACCTCTACCGATGCCATATCTGGAAGAAGGCAATGGTACCACTACGGCCGGTTTGCTTGCCGAGAGCCTTACGACAGTCGTAAACGAAACGCTTGGAATTGCCACTGATTCCGACCATCTGCTCATCCCGGAAGATGCGAATGGACCTCGCAACCGACCCAACACTGCACTCTTCTGTACCATCCTAACCCTGGGTACGTTCTCGTTGGCCTACTACCTGAAGTTGTTCCGCAACTCGCACTTCCTCGGACGTAATGCGCGACGTGCGCTCGGCGACTTTGGAGTTCCGATCTCCATCGCTCTGTTCGTGCTGGTGGATTACATGATTCCGGAGGTATTTACGGAGAAGCTTAGCGTACCGGAGGGACTCTCGCCGAGCGATCAAACGCGCCGTGGATGGATCATTCCGCTCGGTGGCGTTCCCGGCTGGTTACCGTTCGTGGCGGGCATTCCTGCACTGCTCGTGTACATTTTGATCTTCATGGAGACGCACATTTCCGAGCTGATTGTGGACAAACCGGAGCGTGGCTTAAAGAAGGGTTCCGGTTTGCATATGGACATTGTGTTGCTGTGCTTCCTCAACACGGTCTGTGGGTTCTTCGGTATGCCGTGGCACTGTGCTGCTACCGTCCGTTCGGTGACGCACGTGTCAGCCGTCACCATTATGTCGAGGTAGGAACACATTCGAAATGCTATTGCGTCTATTATTCTGACTCACTGTTTCGTTCCCCAGAACACATGCGCCAGGAGATGCACCACACATTACGGACGTGAAGGAGCAAAGAATTTCGGGCTTCTTCGTATCGCTGATGGTGGGTCTATCAGTAACGATGGCGCCAATCTTGCGCCTGATTCCGATGTCTGTTCTGTTCGGGGTGTTCCTGTACATGGGCATTGCTTCCATGAGTGGAGTCCAATTCTTTGAACGGTAAGTGTATACGTGATTTTGGCGAAGTCGAAGATCAACTAACAACGCACTGTTTCGATTGAATCTCACTGTAGATTGCGGTTGTATCTGATGCCGGTAAAACATCATCCTCAAGTGCCATTCGTAAGGCGAGTACCAACATGGAAGATGCACCTGTTTACCTTCGTACAGATACTAGCCCTGGCCATGTTGTGGGCCGTCAAATCATCACCCTTTTCGCTGGCATTCCCCTTCTTCCTGATCATGATGGTACCGATTCGGAAGCAGCTGGAAAATGTCTTTTCTCCGCTTGAGCTCCGTGCGGTAAGTGATCCTCGATCAGTAAAATGAAGTTCAATATTAATAAAACTTGTTTTGCCCAAATTTTAGCTTGATGGCAGTCAACCGAACGAAGGTGCAGAGGATGAACCCGATTTCTACGAACAGGCACCGATTCCTGCTTAATCGTACTTCAGAGTTATATTTTTGGAACTGTTTTCACTTTGCAAGATCGACGATCGTTGAAAGACGATAAAGACTTAATTTTATTGATTTCATGCTTTTAATTGCCAGATGTTCCGTTCCACCAGGAACGTGGAACGTTTTATGCAACAGAAGACCTAAACTAACATATACACATATTTATTACACTGATAACTACCAGCACCAGCAGCATGGCATAGAGAATGCCCGATAATACCGCCAATCAAAGCTATTGACAAAACTTTCCACGTCAGCTATATACATATTTCCAATCCTTTACGTAACGCAATTATTAGAAGTAACGTAGGAAATTCGATTTAATGGCATAAATCAAAAAAACAAACGCTATCCTTTGATCCGCCTTCCCAGTGAAGACGGATTCAGAGGACGTAGTGCAGAAGGATCGTGGCAAAAGAAAATAAGGTGGAAACAGAGTGAGCGTGTGCGTTTGCGTGTCTACAACAGTCTGTGATCAGTATTACTTACAGGAAGTGAAGGAACTTGTATGGAACCATGTTCGAGGTTGATGGTTTAAGGAAAGGCGCACAGCAAAAACACAGTAGAATTACAAATCAAGTACAGTGAAACCTGTTTTTCGGTTGCTGTCTCACTACCTTTGTCGCTCCTTGGAATTCACATCACTTATGTAATGGAACGCAAGAGCTCTGGCCAGCCAGTATCAGGGATAAAGAAGGATGTACGTGACAGGAGAAGTAATACAGCTCAAACGAGATGGATGAACGTTGTGTATTTTTGTGACTATTTAAAGCTACATTGTTTCTATCCGCCGTTGCGAATGTGGCGTGACGTGTGCACGTGTGCAGGGAACGAGATTGTTGTTGTAGTGTTGTAGTGGCCAAGCCAAACAGAAGAACACAGTACCGAATCGATGTGTAGTGCGTGTAGTGAGAACGAGTAGCACGGACCACCAACAGTAGGGAATGAATTTGTTTCGTTTTTGTTTCTTGTTGATGATGTCAGATTATATTTTCCACGGAGAGAGATATATATATTCACATTTTGCTTCGCTCGAAAGACAGTTAGAACGGCCAAACAGGGCCAAACAAGCCTCATGGAGGGTTACTTAAAGCTAATGGACCACTGCTGGCCGGGTAATGGCCTGGTATGCATCGGAACGTTTTCTGCCGGCCAACCAACCGTGCAGTGGCCGCAGGGAGAAGGTACACGTTTACGAAGGAGAATTTTATCTTACTTCACTATATTTTAGATAGTCTGTAACTACTACTAGCGAGAGACAGAGGTCCTTTAACGAGGGCTAGTAGCCGAGAACATTGCACCGAGCGTGCATGCCGTAGAAAGCTCTTGGCATTACTTACACTAGATTAGTGCATATAGACGGTACGAATTGAAATTCATTCTTCAATTTCTCGCGTCATCTTGAGGACATTATTAGCCTTCTGATAGCGTGTTAGCGAAACCGAACCAACCGGTACAAACAATAAAAACTAATTCATATTTCATCATGATGAACGTCTTTTGACTCTCGATGCGATCCGAAATTATATGTTTCAACTACTCAACAAATTAAATATTGAAGCAAAATACCAAAGTAATATTGAAGAATCCTCCAAAATAATACAATTTCAATAAGCCGTTGCTGTTAGCTTTGAAATTTTCTCCGTTCCCAAAGGGAGTTTCGAGTGCGAGTGTTCAACCTCATATGATAAACCGAACGAGTTTGAAAATTTTCTGAACAGCGAGCTTGCACGCCGCCGGAAATTTCGCTGTATTTTCTTTTATATTTTAAATGTTCCAAACAATACTTTATTTCCAGCTGAAATAACTCTTTTCATTTTATAGTTTTATATCTTCCCACGGCGTTCTGTAACGAATTTGTAACTCTTGGAATTCAAATTTCTCGATTCCGATTCCGGGTGCTAATCTCATCTCAGCCACTGAACTCTGTATCGTAGACCGTGTCGTGCGCTCTCTTTCGCACTGACATTGCAGATTGAGAATGTAATTTCAACAACAAAAGAAAAGTAACAATAATTCTCATCAGTCGCACAATTGCCCGGTTTTTAGGTGTTAAATCGTTCGTACAAGTGTCCCCGTGCATCATTTTATGATAAAGTTTAGCCAGAGGTTTGTCATGACGCTGTTTGTGCGATAAAAATCATCATTCAACTAATCGTACTCACTGTTTTCGTTGTACCACGGTCGATAGTGTTCCATATCCGTACGGCAGTGTTTTGTGTTTCGAGAGACGATGGGTTTTATTTACACTTTCTATTAGCAGCACCGCATCGAAGGCATTCGCGAAGGTTTCGTATCGTGCGATTAGTTACTATTGCTACCATACACAGTGCCATCATCAATCGATGTAATATCGTTACGGGATATCGTTTGCTACGCATCGTTCCATCCCCTGGGTGTTTGGAGTGCTGAGCCGTGGAATGGTGGGCCGTCCCATTGCCGCTGGGTCTATCCGGCCCTTTTATCAGCGCAGTTCATTGGCTCGCCGCGAGCGGAACTGCGTGCGTTGTGTTGTTCTGAGAAGAAGCTACGTCACGCGAGTAAACATTCCACGGTTCGCTGGCTGAATTTCGGTGGAGCCTTAAACATACGTCACGATGACGCCAGTCGTAAAAAGCGGTCAGAGAACGATAATCGTTTAGGAACGACGATACACACAGAGCACACCGTTATTCACGTCTGGTACATACAGCGTTTTTTCCGTGCTGACACACCACCGCTCAACACTTGCCTCTTCGGAGGGACGGAGCTTTTGTTATTTGCTATCATTCGTATCATATGTGGATATAAATTAGTGTCCTCTGCATCCAGAAAAGTCCGAGTTCGCGAAACAGCAGCAGTCGCGGATCACACACGGTGGACACAAAGGGTGTGCAAAGTGTTTGAGGGCTCGACGGGACAGTGAAAACAACAAGACGATGGTGACAAACTGAATGAGTGTAATTTGCTCGTCAAAGTTTACTTTGATAGCATCCCCTAGTGTGTTGTTGGTTTGGGGGAGCGGAAAACATCCGCCAAGGGATGAAAAATGCAAATAGTGCATCTGCCCAACAGAAAGTCTCGGTTTTGGCGTTTGAACACACGGGATAAATTTATTGTCGAACGTGTTGCTGTTAGCCCTGGTACTCGGTTAAATGTGGTTCAGGTGATGGTAAACATGCAAACCAGTGCGGGGGTCATGCAGAAAGTATCTCGAACAAGTGCAAATGCCGGGTAATTATGATGGACCAGTTGCGATTTTAATGTTTGTTTAGGATGTCTCGGTAGATTCGAATCGGGCAGCTTTTGGATAAAACTGTGTCGTAATTTTACTTCGTAGAACGGTTTTTTTTGTTTAATTATTGTGTGTGAAAATGATGCGCAACAAGGAAAGTAGTGACCATATGGATACTTTGATCCCCCGAAAAAATGTTACTAGCACGTGGGCCATGAAAGTGTGTTTAATATTTAAGTAACTAACTATGAACAATATTATAAACGATAAGTTATTTCGTGTTATGGATTAATTCTGGCAAAAATAGCACCATACTCACTATTAACCCATAATCTGTTTCGTTCCATTGCAGGGGACCCAATTATTAAATAACAATACAGGAATTTTTAAACAAGCCATCGGAAATGAAGTATGTGCGTAGAAAAGCGCGATAATCCATTCACCAAAGGACGATCAAAAGCTACTTTTATTAAGTAAACACAAGTTGGCCAATACGAAACGATTGCACCGTATCAGGGGGTGAAACAGTGCCATTATTCACCGATCGCAACCGAACCGATACCACGTGGTCACACGTGGTGGGTAACAAAGTGGAAAACATGCTAAACAAAGCACAAAAGCTAGTTCTCGGAATAGTGTTACTGGTGCTGGTCGATATTATATGGGTTTCGTCGAGCGAACTAACCAAGGTCGGTAGCACCAGAACCCTTTAATTAGCCATCACCGGGCACCACCTACACGTTGGCGTACCAATAACTTAAGCTTACCATTTCTGTGTTCTGTTTTGTTTCCCCCGTTTAGTTTCTGTATGAAAATGAAAACTACGACAAACCGTTCTTCTGCACCTACTTCAAGGCATCGATGTTCACCATATACTTGATAGTGCTCGGTTTGATAGCACCGTGGAAGGAGAGCTGTGGCCGGAATGGTAACTACTCGGTAAGCATTCGACATAATTCCCCGCGATGCCATAAAGTCACTGCATCGTGAATAAAGATTAACGACTTTCTGTCCACACGCCTATTCGCAGCTGATGGATACGATCGAGGAGGACGAAGGATACTACGCCAATGGGACGTCCAGTTTGGTAAGAACCGAACAAATAACCTACCTAATACGCCGACAGTTACATACGGGGACCGTTTATTTTTTTCACAGAGCGATTCTTCGTTCGTACCGATCAAAACGGACTCGCAAGTGTCCGGCACGGAAAGTGATGACTCCAGCATACGCAGCGTGCGCTTCAGCAAGGTGGCTGAGGTTCGCGAAATGTCCCCGCACGAAGCGTCCGAAGCGCTGATGTCGCGACTCTCGTACGCCGCCAGTCTGCGCGTTCATCGGCAAAAATCACACCACAAAACGGCCCGTACTGCTTTGCTGTTTTGCGTGCTGGTAAGGATGTTGGGCTTTGGGTGGCTGGCACCGCAATTAAGCTAACGACCGAATGCTTTCCCATTTTTCCTGCGTGTTGGGATTTTGCTTTCTTTCGTTTCAGTGGTTTATTGCCAACTATATGTTCCAGCTGGCCCTGGAGCCGAGTGAAACGGCGATGGTAACGTTGCTCAGTTCTAGTTCGAGCTTTTTCACACTCATCCTTGCCGCCATGTTCCCTTCATCGTGCGGGGATAAGTTTACGTTCTCGAAATGTTTCGCCGTGCTTTTAAGCATTTCTGGCGCGGTAAGTGGTTCGCTTAGAAAAAAAAACAAATCTAAACAAAAAGGGACATTTAAAAATGAACTCCTATTTTTATACATCCCATCGTTGGACAGGTGATGGTTTCGTTGTCGGAAATTGATGAGCCGAAAATGTCACGCGGGATCGTTCTGGCACTGTTGAGTGCATTCTTCTACGCGTCCTATCTGGTGCTAGTCAAGCGTAAAAGCGACACAGAGGAAAAGATCAGCATTCCACTGTTCTTTGGCTTTGTGGGGCTGTGGAATTTGCTGCTACTGTGGCCCCTTTTATTCGTGTTGAATTTTTCCCAGCTCGAAGTATTTGAGCTACCGTCAAGGCGACAATTTATTGTACTTTTTCTGAACGGACTCATCGGTACGGTGCTATCGGAGGCTCTGTGGCTGTGGTAAGTGTGGCAGTGTGTAATGTGTTTCGAGGTTTGTTGTTCTCTGACGTTAATTGTTTGCTATTCACATTTACAGGGGCTGCTTTCTAACGTCATCTCTTATCGGCACGGTTGCAATATCGCTACAGATACCGCTCGCAATGTTATTCGATATGGTGCTGCATGGCAAGACGTATCCCTTGCTGTTCTATCTCGGCTCGCTACCCATGTTCCTGTCGCTGGTGCTAGTAGCTTTTCTGGTAAAATTTGACGACTGTGATCCATTGCTAAAGTTCGGCAAACTCATGTACCGGCGGTTGTGGAACTGTCGGAAAGCGAATGTCGTACGAATACCGGACCTAGAGGAGCAGCACGAGTCTCTCATCGATGGTAGTCATGAAAATTAGGCTGCATGTGTGTGTTTACCTGTTTTTTATGTTGTTTAACATCACAGTACTACACCGGTTGGTTCCTATTGTTTTAGTCGTTATCCTTCGTTGAGCGAACGAAGTGATATAGCACACGCACACACACACACTGACATGGCCACAACACAGTGCAATTTTTGAATTAGAAGTAATTTTATCCTAGTTTGACGATGCCAGTTGAATTTCTCATTGTAACGTATTATTTAAGTGAAATTTTGGAGATTAATTTCTATCACCAAAGTGTTCTTGCTTAAACGACGTGTATTTTCCGATAGCCGGATTACCAGCATGCACCGGTTAGAGCGGGCATGGTGCTGCTTGATGTAAATGTATTACAATTAGACTGCTTACTGAGGAAGGCAACATGGGAAGAGTGGAATAGTAGCTTACTGTACACTTTCACTTGTTACAGAGACAAGTGTTAAAGAGAATCCGATTGGCTAGAAAGGTTGTTCAAAAACAGTATTTAATTTCAGTGCTTCGGCAGTATTATCCTTTCACACCCGTATTTCCGTAGTTGAAAAACATTTTCGTGATAGTTTCGGAAAAAAGTAGTCACCGTACTGTTTAATTTACTCATTTAAAATAACGTCTCGAATAATGTTATGTTTTTAAGTATTCATTTTCATCACAAAGATACACAAAACACACTCTCAAAAAATGAAATGCTAATGGGGCGAGAAGTATAATCACAATTGGCATCATTAAGCAATATGATGAAAGCAAGAACAAATATTAGTAACCTGAGTTTATCGATGCATTCGATCCACGCTGGTCATCATTTCGGTGGCTGCGTGGCTAGCTATTAGAGCACTGGGACGCACGCAGACAACAAAACAGAAAGTGTCTTGTTTTTGCTCGTTAGCGAAACACACCTAGGGAATTGTTCGTTTAGCGTACAGCATAATTGCTAGCATGTTGAACAATAATCGTAGCGCACAATACACAATTACACCACACTAGCGTATGCAATTGTATGGATGGTCATCGTACGGAAAGGGGGCCATCGTGTTTCTACCGGAGTGCCAGTGTCGGAACAAACAGAAGACAGAAGCGCACCCGACACCGGCCGGCCAGTAGACACTCTATTATGTATTTGAGTTTTTGATTGTGATATAAACGTAGTGTATACATGAGGAAATTAAGTATTCGAAGCGGGCGTCGCTTTGTCCCCGTACGGAATGTACCAACCAAGCCGGTGCATAAAAGACGTGAAGATCTAAAAGACTAACTTACGGATCCTTTGAGATATCCTGTAAGCGATTAAGTTATCGATGGGTGAAATTGAAATTTCCTCTGTGGACGTATCGATCCATTACTCCATTATTGAACCATCCTCCTCCCCTGTAACTAGGTGGATATGTACATGAGTAAGTTTTGGTCACAAATAATGTAAGCGCCCTGTATCCCTTGCATGTACCCAAGATAAGGCAATATCGATAAAGAAAAAAGGCGTCTGAAAATTGTAGTAGCTTGCAAAGCAAATTCGAAACAACAGTGCGCCGACCGAAGACCGAAGCATTAGTATATATATTTTTGTACAATACTTTTGTTCCCCGAACGTTGCGAAACTTCGCGAATTTGCAAAATGATCGTGGACAGTGAAAGGATATCCTCGACAACCCTAACCCAAACGACAAAAACACACACATGTTCACTTATTAACTAAAGCACATAAGCTTCACCGGCATCCAGCACCCTTCAATTTCTCCCACACATGTCTAAACTTATCTAACTGTGTTCTTGAAAACAAAACAAAAAAAATACTGAAAGACTCCCTAGGCAGTTGACGTGTAGTCATTTGGAGTTTACTCTTTTTGCAGTTGAAACGCCTAAAGGTCGTTGAATGAGAGAGGGTCGAAAAATTACAAACAAACCTACACTTACCGTAAACTTTCTACCGCACTCACACACAGTGTGTGTGTGTTTGTGTCATTATATTGAACCGATTAAAAAAATACACATTTATACATTCGTTATTAAAGTGAGAAGAAAACACAAGCAAACAAAAGAATTAAATCGGTAAGCGTGCGAAGTAGCGGAAGAAAGGGGATAAGTGAAAAGAGTGTTAAGTAAATGCATTCCTTGTGGTAGGATAGGTTTTTGTACAATTTATATGTGATACAAACAAAGCCCATTTATTGATTAGGATTTACACACGTACACCTTCTAGCGAAGAGTGCAGCAGCAGCAACAGCTGTAGCAAATAAAGGAAAGTGAGTAAAACATAAGTAGAACTTGCAAGCCACATAAACACAACAATAGACTAAACAATGTGACTGCGTGCGAGCAGGGAACATAAAACCAAACCACTCAAACCACTTTACACCAGTAGAGAGCCATACAGTGTAATGATAACGAGAGGAAGAGTATGCGCGCGTGATAGTGCTGACGATGTTTACTGACGCGTATATTATATCTTAAATATTGTGTGACACCGAAGTATGTATAAGCGCGTATTGTACTATACCTCTCCCAGCAAAAAATCACCTACTTACACACACACCCACATCACTATGTAGTCTTTATTCCTGGTCTGAAATAGAACATTACTGGACGGTTTTGTGAATCTTGCGTTGGAAGGATTAAACAAAATCGATACTTTACGGCATCCGAGGCGGGTTCTTGGTTGAAGAGTAGACAACAACAAAATATACCTATATAAGCAAGATTTGAAGATGAAACAGTAACAAGATATCGAGAGGATCGTTTCCTTCGAACAATAATAGTGAAGAGATGTAAAAGAAGGGGGTTATACTGTTCTTCATCAAACCAAGAATACCTTACAATTGAAAAACATACAGATAAAAGAACAAAAAAAAAACGCTAGAAGCATGTCCCTGTTGCGTACCGATTCCACATGATGACACGATTCCGTAGCTCCGTTTACGTACAAAAGCACGTGCCTCGAAGACGACGATCATTAGCGTGCGGGCCAAGCTTGGTGGCCAAATATTAGCATTAGCGTGTGCGCCCTAGCGAGTGGGCAGATATTTGGCCAACTGATGTGTAATTAAACTGGACGCACTGCCTCAGCCACAGGGCGTCAGTCCCCGTCAACAAGTTGACGATGTCGTCCGTCCCTACGTCGTTGCGAATGAGATGGAAAACCGACCATCATCAATCAACGTCACAGTGAAGCGGCAAACAAAAAGCACACTCACACACACGCACACAGAACTGCAATTTAGCGGATGGCCTTTTCCGAATTGGTTCCGAGCGGAGGAATACACTATGCTGAAAACGTAGAATGGAGAACGCAGAAGAAAAAAAAAATACAGCAAGGTAAGACACACGAAAACACGTGGAGGGAAAATGTCATTACATTTATGTTGAAGTTAATCCCTCTTCGCCGTAGGGAAATAAACTCATGGACGTACGACCTTCCTCAACACAGCGAACCATCCACCATCCGAGCACCATCGGTCCAGATTAATCAGCCGGTTCATCTTCTTCCATTCTGTGCGGGGCTTATGTCGTTTTGCTTTCGTGGCAACAGGTAGGTCTATGCCTTTTGATCGGTTCGCTTACCGGGTCGAATTGATTTTGCCCGTCTTTATGGCGAAGGTGATGAAAAGGCGTTGAAAATGGTCAGTTTGAACTGTACATTAGTGTCGGATGGTTTGCAGCTTTTTTTTCGTTGTTGTGGTACCACCGCACTATTTGCATGTTCGGTTTTTGCTTGTTGTAAGGTTACACATGTTTTATAGCACTTTTCTTTTTTTTAACAGTCTGTTGTTTGTTTATTAACTTGTGAATTGTCTTTTTTTCCTCTTTTCTTTATTTGGTTTCTTTGATGTTTTTTTTTTCATTGACTTATTTCATTTAAATTAAAATATAAACGATGCTTGGTTTACTACTTAACTATCTTAATTATTAAACACAAATCAATAACTTAACTTCACTGCTTTCTACAATAGATTTCTAACTTTTCGTGTTTTAGCTTTTGATTTTTCTTTTTCTCTTAATTTCTATTTAGTTTCTTTTTTATAAATACTTAATTACTTTATTTCAATTGAATTGTAAACTATGCTTGTTTACTATATTTACGAAGTCATATCAAAAACTTAACTACACTACTTTTTTAATAGATTTTTTTAAAACTTTGGGTTTCTCTATGTTTCTCATTTGCTTATGTATTTGCTTAAGTCTTTTTCATCACTTAGTTATTTTATTTAAATTTAAATGTAAACTATTTATGGTAACTATTTACTAACTAAATTATTTATGCTAATCATATCAATTACTTAACAACATTGATTTTTTTTAAAGATTGTTGTTTATTTTTTTCGCTTCTGAGGTATCTTTGTTTATTATTTGATTAATTATTTAGTTTCTTTAATTTTTATTTACATTTTCTTACTTTAGTTAAATTCAAAGTAAACTACGCTTGTTTACTATTTACTAATTAACTAATTTAATTATTAAAATGATATCAATTACTTAACTACACTGTAAGCTTCCGGTTTGGAACAATGAATCACTTGCCGACGACTGCAGTGCACATCATCGAACTCCGTTTCCGACACGTTACCTCATTTATGCTTGCGGCCTTATGACACATTCGTGGGAGACGCGCCTGTGTGTGCCTGGCTAATGCATACTTTCCTTACCATTTTTTTTATCACGAATGTGGTTCACGTGAACGTTTACATCGGCCAGGTGAACGTGACCTCATGACATCAAACTGATTTTATGTGATGTTTCTTTTTTTTCTCGTTACTATTTAGTCTTCCCGCCAATCGCTATGTCTTGAGGGTATCATTAACGCCATCAGATGATGATAATCAATTAGATGTAGTCGTTAATCCGACCCCGGACCTTGCGATGAATGAAAAAAAAAAACTGACGTACAACTGCAACTTAATGCTTCGGAGCAGTTTGGAAACATGATCCAGGTAAGCAATTTTATTGGATCGTGTGGTACAGAGGTCGCATACTATTTTGGAACCCCATTTGCGCTTCACCGTCCAACACTAGATTGATCTTGAATGCAACAATGATGATGAGTACGATTTTTTTTTATTTTACGGATTGACTCACACGATTTACTAAAACAAAACAAAAAATGCAAAAAAAAAAATCACACCGATGTATGGCGTTTCCTCACCGTTTATGCCACCCCAGTGTGTTTGCCACCGGATAATTATAATCCACCAGCGCACCAGCTCCACTGTACGATCGATCGCTTGGAAGTGTTTACTTTGCCCACCCATCGACCGACTTCCGGCACACCGGTGGGGGGGGCTGGTGCCTTTTGCGGGGGAGCAAAAAGAAACGATTAAAATTTAATTAATTTGCCACCTCATCCTCACATCCTGTACGGCGGTGAACTCCTAGCAGCACTGGGAAACCATTGTCATACTGATGGGTAGGTTTTGTGTTTTTATTTGATTGCACACCCATACCCTTGGAAGATTACAATAATTTATTTGAAACACATAAACCTGCCAGTTTCGAAGCATTTCGTTACACTTGTCTTGACGCGAAATATGAAGAGGTCATCGGATAAGAGATTTTTGCATGATAATGATCTGAAACTAATACTTGAATGAGGAACGTTTGCAGAAACTTTAACCTTCGCCTTCGAACGGTTGAGTTGGTTTGTAACGTTTGTAACAAGGGAGTGATTAATTATCTTTACCGACTGTGTTTGCATACCGTAGCACTTTGGTGTTTGGAGTGGGTTGTGAGTAAGATAGAACAGTAAATGATACTTTATCACACACCCTGATATGATGGGGTAATTATATTAATCCATCTCAAAATAGCTTAAGGGTTAAGTACATAATAATATTATTCGTTTGCTTTTTTATAAAAACCTTTCTAGAGAAATAATTACCCTCTCAAACACTTCTAGTGTGCCGCTTGACTATACACGCTCATTGCCGTTACGAATGCTTTGACACTTTGTCATGAGTGACGGAACGCTTTCGGTCCGTTCCGTTGCGTTCTGACGACAGTGGCACTCAATTTGCGGAAACTCGATTCTGAAGTCCCTCACGCTTCAATTGAAGTTTAAAAACGTGGGAATACCTTCCTTAACCCTTAAGGATCGTTTAGTAAACGATGTTCGTCCGCCTGCGATTGTATGTGAGCGGACTGGTGCATATCAGTAACGGATTTTTGTTAACCATGAACCAGGAAGCTCGCGTATGTGAGTAATTACTGGAACCGAACCGGTCGATCGTCTTCGGGTCGGCTTTTCGTGTACAGTATTTGTATCTTTTAATGAGTTTGAAGGTCAGGTTCATCTTTTGTGGTAATGAATGTAGAAGGAGTACATAACCCGTTTGCAAGATTAATGGAGCGTAATCAATAATATTGTGGTGATCTTCTTTACTGAAAAACGGTTTACAAATTTATTTTACTTTGTGAAATTTTTTTTTCTCTTGTACTCAGCAATTAGATGAGTACGATCGACATCATGGTGATGTCCTAAAATGGTGACCGTGTAGTGTGATGTTTTGCAAATCTTTTTTCTGTACTGGGGATTTCCCTACATTCTATTCTAACTGGGCAATGTGTCAAGCTGTTTATGCAGCTAGGCCCTAACCACATTCGCTAATGCTCCTGATGGGGAGTTGATGATATCATCTTATCGCTCACGTGTGATGCCACACTGACCGGGAGCCAGAGATTCGCTTGTGTGTTTTTTCCTACATCAGCAACACAAAACAAAAATCAGCAATGTTTGACCGAACGAGATCCACTACACAGCGTACGAAGAAGTGCATTCATTCGGGTCATTCTAAGTGTCTGCGTGTTGCTGCATATGCTTTTCTATCAAGGTAAATGAGCCGATACTGTGAGGCACCGGTGTGTGTAATGCGTACTTGTGCTGTGATGAAAACTATTTAGCAAATCATAATTAACCTTAAAATCGTTTGATGGACCGCTGAGTTCCACTCGGGCTACACTTGCACTAATGCAATTCTCACCCTTTTGTCTATGGGGCTTCCTTTTTGGGCCTCTTATCCGATCGGTAAAGTGTGAGCGCTCCGCAACTTCGAAGGCTCCCATTAGCGAAACAAAAGAGTTACCCCGTGCCTGCCTTTTTCACCACCGACACCAAACATACGCGATCAATTCTGTGCAATGCCGAAAAATTGATGATGTTCTTCACCAAGTTTTGCCGGAGCGCGTTACCCGTGTCCGTGTGACATTAAATTAATGTTTTTGCCTTCTTTCACGCTCGCGGTGCGGCTCATCTGCCCGCCATTCACCGTATGTGCCCCGGCGCACACTTGACGCGCTATTTGTCGTCTCCGTACCATTGTCATTGCTGATGGATGCTTCCATTTGTGGCGTTGTCATCGCCGCCGCATGACTTCGAACTTTATTTGCTTCGCTTTTGGCCAACGCTTTTGGTTGTGCAATGCAATCTGCACGTAAAGGTGCTTCAGGACGGTTTCCCGCACTGCCGTGTAGTAATGTAATTGACCGAGGTACATGGGGAAAGACGGTATAACGAAAATAAATGATTCCATTTAAATCGCCACCCTTGTGCTGGAAGGCGGAACTTTATGGAGCATAAAATCGCGTAATACAGATGTGTTCCCAATTTAGCCAATGAATCAATGAAAGTACAAATTAAATTCCGTTCACTCAGAGGTACACGCTTGATAAGCGCAAGTCCTTCGCCTGTGCAATTAAGAATCCCGAATCAACCGATATGATATAAACAGAACAAAACCTCACCATTCGACATCTGTATTGATCAGGTGTTTAATTACAGTGTGCGTGTACTACCAGCGCGCACGATCGATGATGGATTGCAATTCGAGAGATCCGAGAGTGCTCACCACCACCACGATCGATCGGCACGATTTTCCGAAGCCGTTTTGGGCGTACACAAATATTTTAATGCGAACTCAAACGTGGAAGGATGTAGTCCAGCACTGCTCAAGTGAAGTGTATAATTTGATCAATTAGCTGCAGTGTGGTTGATGTATTGGAAGCATGAGAGCGGTCACAGCCACGGACAAAATTGATTTAAAGCTACCTCGGACCTCGGATGGGAGGTTGTGATTGAAAATGACGAGGTCTCTAATTTATGCCCATTTAATCGCTTGGTACATTTGTATGTTTTGTAGAATTGGTTTCAATAAGCGATTAAAGCCATCTCCAACTGCTTGGGTCGAATAAAACGACAAAGCAAGGAACTCATTTACCGGGTGTCGATCAGCATTATTCACCTTTAAATCCTTGTACCACAGCTTTACGAAAGAGGAAAAGATACAAAATTGTACTCAGTCCCAAAAAAAATCAATCAGAAATCTCGTTACGTTGATGCAGATTTTTACTGAATTTGCAATACATTCACTTTTCCGTTCCCCTTCGACCGAAAGGATGATCGTGAATCAGTCACTCCGATCGATGGTCCGATGTTTGTTTCCTGCATCCAGATAATTGATTTATGGATGTGTGAGGCAAACGAAGGAACAGCAGGAACAACAGATGGTTTACACCAGCCCATCACAAACGCGCCTAATTGACTGCGTAAATAAACCATAACGATCGCGGAGTAGCATCGTTCCAAGGCACACCATGTTGCAGTGATCTCGCACGCTATAATAGCGAAGTCATCATCAATCGCTCACGGAACTCGGCACAGGATTCGGCAGCCCATCATCTACTGGCTACCTACTACTGCTGCTGCTGCCGCCGCTCGGGATTGGACAATTCTTTTTTTTTCGTGGATTAATAATTATGTTTTCTTGCTCGAGAAGCGCTCTGCTGCTTCGATCTTCAATTGCTCTTTATCAACAAGGAAGCTTCGGCTGTTCCTTTGACATGGCCCGAACAGGCAAACGAAGATGTGTGTCTGTGTGTGGTAGATTCACCGGGGGTCATCCGTATTTTGCACGGCGAGCAACACCCGGAGCCGGACTCGATCACACACGTCGGTTTCGGCGGTACTTCCCACTCTGGAGCGTGGTAGAAGCAGCTACCTGTTGGCTGTGTGGCGAGGAGAGGGCACGCTGTATACACACCCCACGGGCGGTATTGGCGGATGGGGTTCGCTGTGCGAGGGACGCACTCGGATGAAGTACTAAAAGTGAACGCAGTAGTTCGCCCTGATCTCGCGGATCTTGGAAGGAAGAGCTCTTTGTTGCAACCTCAGAAGAAGTGAGAGGATGAGAAGGGTGAGATGGAGCGGGACGATGGTGGTGGTGGTGGTGGTGTGGCCGACTTCATCTGCAGTGCGGGCAAGCGTGTGCTTCGGCAGCAGGTGGTGGTAGTCCGTGGTCGGGTTCAACCATATTTTTGACTATAAAAGCGGGCGCCAGCTTCAACTAGACGCATAGTGTACTTGGATAGTTCATCCGAGTAGCAGCATCCACGGTTGAGTTAGTAGTGTAGCGTCGTCTGTACCTTGCGAGTGTCGCTGCGTCCGAGAATGTTGAAGGTGCGTTCAAGTGATAAGAAACAAGACAATATTAACGTACCATTCGTTGATGTTTCTAAAATGTGTAATGTGCAAGTGAAAACAAAAATCAAACAAACATTTTAGTGTGCAGAGTTAGTTGTTGTTAGTACAACTCAAGTTTGTCCAACTTTTGAGTTTGGAGTTCTGAATTTAAACATCAAAAAGCTGCCACGATTATTACAACCAATTAAATTAAGATTGATCAATCACCTGGAACCTTCTGGTTCGGGCAAGAGTGATCCATTTTGAGGGCCTTTTGTGCAATCGATTGTGTAAGCTCCTTCGGCTAATCAATGCTTTCGTTTTCGTCTCTGTGATTTGTAGAAAACGATCGTTCTGAGCTGCCTGGTGGCGGTGGTCCTTTGCTCCGTCGACCTGGAAACGGCTGAAACTGGATGGGGAGGTGGCGGTGGTGGTGGCTGGAGCAGCGGCGGCGGTGGTGGTAAGAAGGTGATCATCATCTCGTCGGGCGGCGGCGGCGGTGGCCATGGAGGCGGTGGCTGGAGCAGCGGCGGCGGTGGTGGTAAGAAGGTGATCATCATCTCGTCGGGCGGCGGCGGCGGTGGCCATGGAGGCGGTGGCTGGAGCAGCGGCGGCGGTGGTGGTAAGAAGGTGATCATCATCTCGTCGGGCGGCGGCGGCGGTGGCCATGGAGGCGGTGGCTGGAGCAGCGGCGGCGGTGGTGGTAAGAAGGTGATCATCATCTCGTCGGGCGGCGGCGGCGGTGGCCATGGAGGCGGTGGCTGGAGCAGCGGCGGCGGTGGTGGTAAGAAGGTGATCATCATCTCGTCGGGCGGCGGCGGCGGTGGCCATGGAGGCGGTGGCTGGAGCAGCGGCGGCGGTGGTGGTAAGAAGGTGATCATCATCTCGTCGGGCGGCGGCGGCGGTGGCCATGGAGGCGGTGGCTGGAGCAGCGGCGGCGGTGGTGGTAAGAAGGTGATCATCATCTCGTCGGGCGGCGGCGGCGGTGGCCATGGAGGCGGTGGCTGGAGCAGCGGCGGCGGTGGTGGTAAGAAGGTGATCATCATCTCGTCGGGCGGCGGCGGCGGTGGCCATGGAGGCGGTGGCTGGAGCAGCGGCGGCGGTGGTGGTAAGAAGGTGATCATCATCTCGTCGGGCGGCGGCGGCGGTGGCCATGGAGGCGGTGGCTGGAGCAGCGGCGGCGGTGGTGGTAAGAAGGTGATCATCATCTCGTCGGGCGGCGGCGGCGGTGGCCATGGAGGCGGTGGCTGGAGCAGCGGCGGCGGTGGTGGTAAGAAGGTGATCATCATCTCGTCGGGCGGCGGCGGCGGTGGCCATGGAGGCGGTGGCTGGAGCAGCGGCGGCGGTGGTGGTAAGAAGGTGATCATCATCTCGTCGGGCGGCGGCGGCGGTGGCCATGGAGGCGGTGGCTGGAGCAGCGGCGGCGGTGGTGGTAAGAAGGTGATCATCATCTCGTCGGGCGGCGGCGGCGGTGGCCATGGAGGCGGTGGCTGGAGCAGCGGCGGCGGTGGTGGTAAGAAGGTGATCATCATCTCGTCGGGCGGCGGCGGCGGTGGCCATGGAGGCGGTGGCTGGAGCAGCGGCGGCGGTGGTGGTAAGAAGGTGATCATCATCTCGTCGGGCGGCGGCGGCGGTGGCCATGGAGGCGGTGGCTGGAGCAGCGGCGGCGGTGGTGGTAAGAAGGTGATCATCATCTCGTCGGGCGGCGGCGGCGGTGGCCATGGAGGCGGTGGCTGGAGCAGCGGCGGCGGTGGTGGTAAGAAGGTGATCATCATCTCGTCGGGCGGCGGCGGCGGTGGCCATGGAGGCGGTGGCTGGAGCAGCGGCGGCGGTGGTGGTAAGAAGGTGATCATCATCTCGTCGGGCGGCGGCGGCGGTGGCCATGGAGGCGGTGGCTGGAGCAGCGGCGGCGGTGGTGGTAAGAAGGTGATCATCATCTCGTCGGGCGGCGGCGGCGGTGGCCATGGAGGCGGTGGCTGGAGCAGCGGCGGCGGTGGTGGTAAGAAGGTGATCATCATCTCGTCGGGCGGCGGCGGCGGTGGCCATGGAGGCGGTGGCTGGAGCAGCGGCGGCGGTGGTGGTAAGAAGGTGATCATCATCTCGTCGGGCGGCGGCGGCGGTGGCCATGGAGGCGGTGGCTGGAGCAGCGGCGGCGGTGGTGGTAAGAAGGTGATCATCATCTCGTCGGGCGGCGGCGGCGGTGGCCATGGAGGCGGTGGCTGGAGCAGCGGCGGCGGTGGTGGTAAGAAGGTGATCATCATCTCGTCGGGCGGCGGCGGCGGTGGCCATGGAGGCGGTGGCTGGAGCAGCGGCGGCGGTGGTGGTAAGAAGGTGATCATCATCTCGTCGGGCGGCGGCGGCGGTGGCCATGGAGGCGGTGGCTGGAGCAGCGGCGGCGGTGGTGGTAAGAAGGTGATCATCATCTCGTCGGGCGGCGGCGGCGGTGGCCATGGAGGCGGTGGCTGGAGCAGCGGCGGCGGTGGTGGTAAGAAGGTGATCATCATCTCGTCGGGCGGCGGCGGCGGTGGCCATGGAGGCGGTGGCTGGAGCAGCGGCGGCGGTGGTGGTAAGAAGGTGATCATCATCTCGTCGGGCGGCGGCGGCGGTGGCCATGGAGGCGGTGGCTGGAGCAGCGGCGGCGGTGGTGGTAAGAAGGTGATCATCATCTCGTCGGGCGGCGGCGGCGGTGGCCATGGAGGCGGTGGCTGGAGCAGCGGCGGCGGTGGTGGTAAGAAGGTGATCATCATCTCGTCGGGCGGCGGCGGCGGTGGCCATGGAGGCGGTGGCTGGAGCAGCGGCGGCGGTGGTGGTAAGAAGGTGATCATCATCTCGTCGGGCGGCGGCGGCGGTGGCCATGGAGGCGGTGGCTGGAGCAGCGGCGGCGGTGGTGGTAAGAAGGTGATCATCATCTCGTCGGGCGGCGGCGGCGGTGGCCATGGAGGCGGTGGCTGGAGCAGCGGCGGCGGTGGTGGTAAGAAGGTGATCATCATCTCGTCGGGCGGCGGCGGCGGTGGCCATGGAGGCGGTGGCTGGAGCAGCGGCGGCGGTGGTGGTAAGAAGGTGATCATCATCTCGTCGGGCGGCGGCGGCGGTGGCCATGGAGGCGGTGGCTGGAGCAGCGGCGGCGGTGGTGGTAAGAAGGTGATCATCATCTCGTCGGGCGGCGGCGGCGGTGGCCATGGAGGCGGTGGCTGGAGCAGCGGCGGCGGTGGTGGTAAGAAGGTGATCATCATCTCGTCGGGCGGCGGCGGCGGTGGCCATGGAGGCGGTGGCTGGAGCAGCGGCGGCGGTGGTGGTAAGAAGGTGATCATCATCTCGTCGGGCGGCGGCGGCGGTGGCCATGGAGGCGGTGGCTGGAGCAGCGGCGGCGGTGGTGGTAAGAAGGTGATCATCATCTCGTCGGGCGGCGGCGGCGGTGGCCATGGAGGCGGTGGCTGGAGCAGCGGCGGCGGTGGTGGTAAGAAGGTGATCATCATCTCGTCGGGCGGCGGCGGCGGTGGCCATGGAGGCGGTGGCTGGAGCAGCGGCGGCGGTGGTGGTAAGAAGGTGATCATCATCTCGTCGGGCGGCGGCGGCGGTGGCCATGGAGGCGGTGGCTGGAGCAGCGGCGGCGGTGGTGGTAAGAAGGTGATCATCATCTCGTCGGGCGGCGGCGGCGGTGGCCATGGAGGCGGTGGCTGGAGCAGCGGCGGCGGTGGTGGTAAGAAGGTGATCATCATCTCGTCGGGCGGCGGCGGCGGTGGCCATGGAGGCGGTGGCTGGAGCAGCGGCGGCGGTGGTGGTAAGAAGGTGATCATCATCTCGTCGGGCGGCGGCGGCGGTGGCCATGGAGGCGGTGGCTGGAGCAGCGGCGGCGGTGGTGGTAAGAAGGTGATCATCATCTCGTCGGGCGGCGGCGGCGGTGGCCATGGAGGCGGTGGCTGGAGCAGCGGCGGCGGTGGTGGTAAGAAGGTGATCATCATCTCGTCGGGCGGCGGCGGCGGTGGCCATGGAGGCGGTGGCTGGAGCAGCGGCGGCGGTGGTGGTAAGAAGGTGATCATCATCTCGTCGGGCGGCGGCGGGAGTAGCCATGGAGGCGGTGGCTGGAGCAGCGGCGGCGGTGGTGGTAAGAAGGTGATCATCATCTCGTCGGGCGGCGGCGGCGGTGGCCATGGAGGCGGTGGCTGGAGCAGCGGCGGCGGTGGTGGTAAGAAGGTGATCATCATCTCGTCGGGCGGCGGCGGCGGTGGCCATGGAGGCGGTGGCTGGAGCAGCGGCGGCGGTGGTGGTAAGAAGGTGATCATCATCTCGTCGGGCGGCGGCGGCGGTGGCCATGGAGGCGGTGGCTGGAGCAGCGGCGGCGGTGGTGGTAAGAAGGTGATCATCATCTCGTCGGGCGGCGGCGGCGGTGGCCATGGAGGCGGTGGCTGGAGCAGCGGCGGCGGTGGTGGTAAGAAGGTGATCATCATCTCGTCGGGCGGCGGCGGCGGTGGCCATGGAGGCGGTGGCTGGAGCAGCGGCGGCGGTGGTGGTAAGAAGGTGATCATCATCTCGTCGGGCGGCGGCGGCGGTGGCCATGGAGGCGGTGGCTGGAGCAGCGGCGGCGGTGGTGGTAAGAAGGTGATCATCATCTCGTCGGGCGGCGGCGGCGGTGGCCATGGAGGCGGTGGCTGGAGCAGCGGCGGCGGTGGTGGTAAGAAGGTGATCATCATCTCGTCGGGCGGCGGCGGCGGTGGCCATGGAGGCGGTGGCTGGAGCAGCGGCGGCGGTGGTGGTAAGAAGGTGATCATCATCTCGTCGGGCGGCGGCGGCGGTGGCCATGGAGGCGGTGGCTGGAGCAGCGGCGGCGGTGGTGGTAAGAAGGTGATCATCATCTCGTCGGGCGGCGGCGGCGGTGGCCATGGAGGCGGTGGCTGGAGCAGCGGCGGCGGTGGTGGTAAGAAGGTGATCATCATCTCGTCGGGCGGCGGCGGCGGTGGCCATGGAGGCGGTGGCTGGAGCAGCGGCGGTGGCCGCAGCCTCGGTGGAGGTGGATGGTCGAGCGGTGGCGGACTTGGCAAGGGTTGGTCCAGCGGCGGCGGTTCGTATGGAGGCGGCGGTGGTGGATACTCCCAGGGTTGGCCCAGCAGCAAGGGATGGTCCAGCGGTGGATCCTCGTTCGGTGGTGGATATGGAGGCGGTAGCGGCTGGTCGGTTGGAGGAGGAAGCAGCGGCTACGGAGGTGGACACTCGGGTGGTTGGAGCTCGGGCGGACGCAGCATCGGAGGTGGATGGCCGTCGGGTGGTGTAAGCAAGGGATGGTCATCGGGTGGAAGCGGCGGATACGGTGGCAGCCAGGGATGGTCGTCGGGTGGTAGCGGAGGATACGGAGGATATGGCGGCGGTAGTAGCCATGGATGGTCCTCGGGCGGCAGTGGACTGGGAGGTGGATACGGAGGCAGTAGTGGCTGGAGCACGGGCCGCAGTCTGGGCGGATCGGGCGGATGGTCGTCGGGAGGTTTGAGCAAGGGCTGGCCATCAAGCGGTGGCAGCAAGGGCTGGTCGTCGGGAGGCGGCTATGGCGGTGGAAGCGGCTGGTCGACCGGTGGAAGCGGCTGGTAAAGCTCGGGAGAACCTGCGAAGAGAAGCTGACACACCCGAAAGTCAGCAACACCTCAACTGCCCCACTGTTACAAAACAGTTCTTGTTGATATCATGAAATAAACAGCAATACAATCGCTTTTTTTGTACATAATCCAATTGATGCACTCATTGATCTCGATCGAAATTCTCGTTAGCGTAGTCCACAGCAGTACGATCGTCTCTCACGTATTAACTATCGACGGATCGTGTGAAAATGTTAAATGTACCACAGGATCAGTTACGCTACATCCAGCGGGAACATCCGCTCCCACCACCGAAAGCACTTCACTCCCAACGGCACTTCGATCCATCGCGGCTGGGACATAAACAGATGAATCTGGCACAAAAGGGCGATGGCTAGTGAGTGACGGTGGCACAAGCGATCGACTATCCGATAGCATTATGCTATTATTTTTGCCTTTTTAATGAATGCCACGATAATGATCTGCGTCCACTGACAAATTGAGTAGTCGCGCCCGGAGGATGGCGAGCTGCAGCGTGCCGTCGGTCGTGCTTCTGGGACGATGCGGTGCTATGCGGCCGAATGTTGAATTGAAATGTTAAGAAGCGTAATTGAATGCACCGCACAAAGGCAAAGGTGGAGAATGGAGAAGGTTTTTTGGCGTGCTATCGTTGATGCATCGATGAAGGGTACAACAAGCAGCGTACGACAGGCGCACAATTGTTTGATCTGTATCTTGACGAACGAACAAAATGTGCGGGAGCCGCGGAATGGGTTTTTGTTTTGTAAATGTAGTTCTTGTAACGCAACTTACAGGGCGTTGGTTGGGTTGTAAGTGCATGTAAATGAGTCATGGTTATTAAACATTGGTTGTTTAAGATACGTGTTGTAAACAGTTTGGAATGACTCCACCTGACATCTTGATGCCGTTGTGATGTGGTGGGTGAAGTGGATTGAGGTTTCAAATGGAAGGTCGTGGAGAAAGAAGGGCTACGATTTTCTTTTGAGTGATATATTATAATAACGAATTAATTATGTTGATCAGACGTATACCTATTTCCTCTCGTCGACATAATTTGCTTAGTATCGTTTTGATTGAGTTTAACGCCTAAAAGTATGCAATTAGCTTTTGCGTGTACGCATTCAATATTGAATGGAGCATGTCATCCAGCGTTTGGGTAACGTTTTGAATATTTTTTCATACAGAACAGTAGTTAAATCTTTAGCAATACGGCCTGGCCGTTCTTAATAAAAAAAAAAAGTAGTTAAATCTTTGTTTTTTCAACATTTTAGAGGGAAAATGTGGAGTACCATGAAAGTAACTTCAAACATCGTGTGTAAATATTAGATGTAGTCAGCATGTGATATTTTTCGATCAACTTATTTTATATAAATCAATTTACTTATGAGTCAGTGGTATCGGTACCGTGTCTTCACAATGATGGGCTCAGATCTAAACCCTATCATGACCGTTCCTCCATAAAGTGGATTGGCTAAATTGGGTAAATAAAGCCCTAAAAAAGCTGTATAGTTAAGCGAAAAATGTAAAGAAAAATATTTTAAATATCTTTTATTCCTCATTATACGTCATGCTTTTTGATACATTTTATCCTTTGATTTTCGAATTCATTCACGATGCATTTAATTCATTTTACTTCCAAATACATCAAAGTTTCGCTACATATAATTAGCTTCTAATGGTATAAGTACTACCCAAAATATGGAATTGTATCATGGATTTAAATAAATATTTTGAAAGGTTTATTGTAGTTTCATAACACATGGAACGAAAATGAACTCTTAAAAATACATAATAATATTTTTCGAAATTTATCTTGGAGACAAGGTTCACTCGACATTATATTTTTTTTTTCATATATTAACAATATAGAAAAGCCTTTAAATGGACCTCTTATTTTTCATTTTATGTTTTATGTGAACGTGCAAACTGTCTTCCTCCAAATGAAGCTACTTAGTTAGGTATGCAACTAATCAGTAGCTTACGGTGACGAGTTACATTCGCTTATGTTTGCCCCACGCCAGTTGTAAAGCA
>AXCM01003928.1:0-22637 GCA_000473375.1 Anopheles culicifacies | reverse complement strand
TTAAATAAAATAATACTAATACACGTTAATATGAAACCTTTTTCATATAAAAATTTTGAAAAGGGTTTTCTGTAAACCTACCTTGTACGATCCGAGGTTTTTTACTGAGCATGCTAATTTTACATTTCGTCCTGCTGGCACTGTTATGTTCTCTATAATATCCGTAAACTCAGGATCCTCCAGCACGGCTGTGAAAGAGACAATAAAACATAAAAAATACTCAATGAATTTGTTTCATAACTGTATGAGAAATATGGAACTTCGTTGAACCTGTTGTTAGCAGGTGAACTGTTTGACATGAATAGTGGCTTACGGATCATCAAACGGACACTATACCTGACAGGTAAGAGAGCATCCGGTAGCAAAGTTCATATAAACCACTGCTACCAGGGATAGAGTTGCTCATTCGAATCGATGTAAACCATCCACCATGATGAGCATGGCCTGGAAGCTAATGTTCATGTGTTCATGTTTTATTTTCATTGAATTTAACATCACGCTCGAGCTCCGCATCTGAATATTCTACTGCCATCGAAATGTTACAATGAAAACAAATTTTTCAGCTCATTTACCGACGACAAAAAAAAAGTTTGTGAATGTATAAGGAGATGTTTTGGATTTTAATTAGCTCGCTATACGAAAGCAATGTGAGATTTTAAACTCAACGTCGCTTTCAATAGCTTCAGAAGCTAGAGATCATTGTAGCTGCAGGTGTTCCAAAATATTCATTCCAGAAGTACCACTCCACCAATTCATAAAGTTTATCCTCTACACGTTATAATTATTGCACTAATACTATGGCTGGATGTGACGTAGGAGTAATCAGCCTTTCGTCTATACATCTAGGGAAAATATTTAAAAATATCCCTAGTCATTCGGATGACTGGTTGGTGAAAGAGCTTCCTTATTCGTATCACGTGTAGCAGGATTTTTTTTGTGACTCATGGATGATGAGTTCAGCAAAAAGCATGATGTGACGTTATGTAAGTTGGTGAAACTAACCAAAACTAACTAATGCCAGATGCCCTACTTTACCAGGAAGGGGCAGCATTTCAGATGAAAGTTTCTCTTTAAACATTAATACTCGTAATGAGAAGATATTATTACCACAAAATCATTTTAATATAGTTAAGTTTAAACCTAACCGTTTCGGTGATCGAGGAGATTGCGGCCTCGGACTTAATATATCAGGACCGAGAATCCCATTCGGGCCGTTCCCTCGTAAGCAGGATTGGCTATTCTGTTTTTTTTTTGTCCCGATCCGTAGTGTGAAAGCCCAGTGTCGATACCGCTATCCCATCAGACCACCTTAACTGACTATTTTGTTACAGATAATTTCAAAACCCGGATTTCAGAAATGACAGACCAAACCTGTTAGAAATATTAATTTCTTTAATTTACCAACTCAAACATAAAAATCGTTTTATTCTATTACAAGCAAACCAGTTTGAAGAATATACTTGAGGAAACGTAATTTCAATGCTATTTTTTAAAACAATCAATCCTCTGCGTGATTCACAGCATGGTAGATTCAACTCACCCTGTGAAATATCTTTAATTCATCTTTTCGTACGCTGAATACCATCTACGAATACTAATCTATCAAATCAGGTCTTATAACGGTCTAACGGACAAAATCCATCGTTTCGCCTATCCGCCTGCATTTCACCGCGAACGACAATTTTCCGCAACGATTCCACACCACGCTAGAGCGGCTGCCCGAAAGTTCACTTTCAATCGCAACCGATAATGTCCGTCGTACCAAGCAGGAACCTTAGAGCGCAAGCGAACAACTTCTCGGTGAAAACAGTCTCATTCAGTCGGACTAGGATCTCCTCCCGCTACGATCGGCGATCAGGACACAATCCGTGGCACGTAATCGTATGGATGGCAATGGCGAATGAAAGGATACAATTGTAATTCAATTAAGGTTGATACTGAAATGGTGATTCAACCTAATTTCGTTTCTTCTCTGCTTTTTAGACTCAAGACAAGGACTCGTATCGTCCCGGTTGCCTTCCCTAGCGTCGGGCGGTAAAGGAAAAAAAAAGAAAAGTTACATACATCCGCAACATACGGAATGGATCCTTATAGGAAAGGTGCATTCTTCTAACTGTTTTTGCACGAATCACAAGGGTTCGGTGGAGTATATTTATCTACCGCTCCACCGTTGACGTCCACAGTCCGGTTGAATACCCCGGACCGAAGGAAAGGGATGGGCTACGTATATTCTTTTAATATTCCGGAAATGTCGACAGCCGAAGTAAATAAAATTAAAGGCTACACTCGTTGGAAGTCGTTGCTGTCGCGTTCAATTCTGCTGCGGCCATTCTAGACGCCCGTACGGGTACTGCAGACAGAACCTTTATCTCTTCGCATTCGCTCGCTGTTAAACGCGTTTGGCGTTCTATCCTTAGGGTAGAACGGGGTGGCCCACTCCCTCATTCGCCAAAAGCGTCTAATGAAGTCGATGAGTTCAAGATTGTTTTAACGAGCATTGAATTCAACCGTAGAACCGACCTATTCGAAAACTTTTGCTGCCTTGCCGCCGGTGCACAGCAAATGGGGACGGTTCGTCGTCGAAAAGGACGGTTGTCCTGTACCATTCAGAAGACCATGATTAAAATTTTTATCGCAAATGCTTGATTTTCTAAGAATGGTTCGATTTTCTAAGAATGGAGCGTCTGTGTGTAAAGCCGGTTTAAAATGGAAAAGTATTAAGTTCTGTTTCAAATAAATTTTAACAGCTTAATCTGTTTTAGTAATTTAAGATCTGTTAAATAACACATTGAAAACTTGAATTGTTTTTTATGAAATTCTACAGACAGATTTACTTTAATTTTTGTAACTGCGCTACTGATATGCAGTTCAAAATTGTTATATCATAGAGCAGCAATGTATGTAACTTCCTATTGGTTTGTCTACGACCAGACTCTTAAATCCCGTCTCAACAAAGAGCACAGTTCACACATGGTATACGGATGACACATGCCCGAAACAATCTCGAAAACATCCGGCCTCGCATAAACTGTAGACGATCCAAAGAAAGGTAGCAAAGGTCGGGCGAATGCCATGGCAGTGGAGCATATTTTTCTAAATTAAGTACGCATGAAATACTTTACCCATTCTTTTACCGTTGTTTCGAACGGTATCCCATCAAGGACTACGATTCTGCTGAATACGATTTACTCGAAGCTTTTTCAATAAACATAAACTTTTCGTTCGCCTCGGTCATGCAGCAAAAGACAACCACAGACAGTTGGAACCAAAGTCGGGAGAGAAGTGTATAGTAAATGTTTAAAAAAATAAAATAAAGTAAAGTACATTCACGAAAAACAACTCCCCGTAACCACATTTACGACAAAAATAGTCGTCCAGAAAGTAAAGTAAAAAAAAACTAAAAGGAAAGGAAAACGTGAGATCAGAATAAAAAGTATCCACGCATATGTAGTGGAAAAGTTTGCACTGGTAGTGCACTGTTGTAGTATACGATTCTCTTTTATCTTCAGTGCTCCATTCATTCTCATGTTTTTTTTTTTTTTGCATTGCGTCTTTCCTATAGGACCGTTCTAAAGGATCAACTTGAAGAACCATCCTTGCCGCACACTATTGTGATGCGCTGGATATCCTGGCAATGTAAAAAAACGCATTCCAGGGGGAGAGAATTTGTCAGCTAGTTGTTTGTTGGCACCCTTGTTGATATCTTAGCACCAAGGTGGAAGAGATCAGAAGCAACTTAAAACGCCCCATCGTTTGCGAGGGATTGAGCGCTGAATGGAGGATTTGGTTTGCCATAAAGTTGGCGAGTAATGCTTCAATTGCTTTAGAATCGAGCTGTAAGCCACCGGAGATGCAATTGTTTGATGTGATTATCTAACTCTGATTACGTGGAAGAGTATCACCTGTTGTGTAATCTATACCACCGTAGTTGTTTCGTTGATAAAAATAAATGAATGGTTTTAGTGTCAATTGTGTTGCGATTTTTTTGAAAATTACCTGTTCTTCACCAAACGCATCGAATTAAAACTAGTAGTGTAAAATTTTACAAGGCATTCCGTCTAGAACTACGAATTACTTATCGTTAAAACAAGTACCCACTAAACGCTAAATGTCCATGTTGCACGTCATAAGGCACAAGATTCATGAATGATATGATGTTGTACTACCACACCTGTCCATGTTGCGAATATTTACATTTATTCATTTTCCGCTTATTTGCTTTCCTTTTCACGGAACATAATAAAACTCACGCAGAGCACCGAAAAGGGATTTACCCCAAAGGCGCGTAGGTTTGGTTGGTAGAACTGAAACGCTACCTTTCGGTAAGGATCATATTTTGTGAAGGTATGCTTGTCTTCCGTTTTCTCACATGCCTTCTCACACACAGGCACACGTACATGTTTGATGCGATCGCCACACAGGAGGTGACCCGGGATAGGCAAAAAAACACCAAAGATTTATGCAGACGTTTCGTGCCACCGCAAACGGAAAGAGAGTAAGTTTGCCAGTAGATTGAAAAATCCTTTCCCAAAAAGCTAAAACCAAACACAAATGGCCTGTGTGGAGAAAACGCTACTTCACCAAATCAAATAGACACTCGGGAGCACTCGGGAAACATAACCCGATTCGTGCTGGTTTTTTTTTTCTCTTCACCAGATTTGTTCACATCGGAATCGACTCAGAGAGGCAACTTTGACCAAAGGATGTGGGGTTGTATGGAAGGAGGAAGGTGAAAAAAAGGGAACACCGTACGTAAGTCCCAACTGCTCCATGCATTATGATTTTTACGTACTCGCCATTTCCATATTTCGATTTCCTGCTGTCAAACGATGTCAAAAGTATGTTTCCGCCATTGTTTGGCGTAGTGTGCTGCGGTGCATATGTGACAATGGAGGCTGGGAGGGCAAAGGCAAAAAATCCTCACACGTTCGCTTGTACTACAAACAAGCCACAACAAACGGGGCATACCGAAGTACAGTGTCACCGGCATCGACGAAACATAAAGTCAATGGCATAAGAGATATTGATTGATTTCGTTAAAAGGATCGGGAAGCACACGGAGCACACTTTTTTGTGTCTATTATGGGAAAGTTTGTTGTTATCGTGGTGCATTCAACGGAAAGCAAGTCTTTTGAATAACCGTTACCATCTAATATGATTGATGGTTCATTGCTAATCGTCATTTCGTAAAGTGTTATAGTAGATCGATTTGTGAAATTATCTGTTACAAATGAAGTATTATTCTTCACAGGGAAAAGATTACGAGTAGAATAATAAATGAACGATGATTTTTTAATTCATAGATATATCATTGCTAAACACAGTTCAATAATACGTTCAATCCGGGTCCCATAATCGTTTAGACACTTTCATATGCAGTACAATCATGATTTCAAATGTATTCTAAGTCAAATAAGCCCCGTTGAAGAAACAGCTTTTCTACAGTAACTTGCTCAGATGTAATAAATTAACATGTAGGACGCACATTGTACGCGTATACAATTGTAGAACACAGTACGTGACATGTGGAGCGGTTCGGTGGCCGAGGAGATCGAGGCGCCGTCTTCAAACGGACAGGACCGAGGTTCGAATCCCATTCGGACTGTTCCTCCATACGCAGGACTGACTATCCTGTTTCGGGTACATTCAAGTCACGGAAGCCAGAAATGGCAGGCCAAGGCCTCTCGAGGTTGTAGCACCAAAGAAGAACGAAAAGAAGTACGCGACATGTCTGGTTCATAACGATCACAAACGGCATTGAACTCACAGCACATTATAATGAACGTATCAAAGGTACCAAAGCGAGTGCAGCGATCATCTACGTAAAATAGTAATCTAGCATCGAGATATCTTGGTGAGACGTAAAAATAGAGTCGCAAATGGTTACCCTAGACACAACTCTTACTCATGAATCTACGTTAAACGGCTAATGTCATCACATTGATTGAAATGAAACGGAGAAACAGACAAATACATCAGTCTCAAACAAAACATGAATGACTGGAAAGGTCTTCACAACAAATTCTTGAGGAAAATCCTAATTCGTTTCTCAGTGTTCATCCCGGAACTTCACCCCAGATTGGGCCTGATCGGTCGATGTGTATAACCTGAAAGGACTTTGAGGGTATGGTTGTTTGGTACCATTCGCATGACATGACCAGCATACCGGATCCTGCCGAGTCTAAATGGCATCATAATGGTCTGATCATCGAACAACTGATAGAACTCGTCATTATAGCAGTTCCTTCTACATATCCTTCTGAAGGCCAAACATTCTTATGAGAACTTGCCACTGCAACGCGGCTAGGTCCATGTCTTGGAGGCGTATATGAGTACTGGGACTACATAAGGTCTATACAGTTCATGGTTCGCCCGTCGCAATAGGTATTTTCAGTGGAGAAAACTTATCAGACTGTAACAAGACTATCTGGGTTATTGTAAGTGTTCACCTAAGAAAGGTGCAGTTTTGGACATCTCCTCTGCATAGATTAGGATTTATTAGCATGGCTGCTGTTAGTGTCACCATCATTTTCGCTTTGGGCTCGTTAATTTCCAACTCGATTTCTTTATAAGGCGAGGACCCATTATCGATTCTATTTTTACGTCTCAACTGAAGATTTCGTCCTATCCTAGCCTATCCCAAGTGGAGGATAACTCTCTTAAACGCTAGGTCAGACAAACTAACTCATTGCCTTGGTAGAGGTCCTAGGCGACATACTTTCAATCCCAATACGATGCCTCAAGGATTGAAATAGGACTTAGAGAGATAGAGATTTACAACGTGATGAGTTGATGATTACCATCTGAAAGCTAAAGATATGTTTTACCATCTGCATAACAAGTCTTATAAGCATCCACAAGACCTACGACTGTCTACATATATGTGCCGTATATAGCCCATCTGATAGTCCTTCATGGGCAAGAGTCTTGAATCAATAATTGAATTTCAACTCAATTTTAATTAAAATAATCCAGGTTAATGAGAGATTTATTGTGCATGTAAAGAATAATTTAATTTTGGTCCGTTTTAGTTTTGAATATAAGGTACATAAAAGCAATACGGCCTGGCCGTTCCTCATGAATAAAAAAATAAATGGTGAGTCCAATGGTTTCAAATAATTAAACAAAATATTCATGTAAAATTCTACAATGCCAATTACAGTTACAATTTATTAGATACACAGATTATTTTCTTAAAAACCTTTAATTATACCTTTAACACACATATAATATGTTTAGTTTTTGAAATATTTTTTTCTAAATTATGTTTCAGCTTTAATGAATAAAACCTAATCCGTATTAATAGCCTGACGTTAACAATGATTAATCACAATCGTAGTTTTTACTATTAGCTCGTGCGTAAGCAAATGATTTTCGTGTAAATGACCATCATTTAGAGGTGAGTCTTGTTCATCTATTGAAAATAATTAGCTTACCCCTTTAACTCAAAAGTCTATTTCTATCGCCAAACACATTTCTTGCATTCTTTCTTACCTCCTTACCTAAACGGCGTAAAGATCGGCGTAACGTACGACACTGTTGTCACTTGTCACCGGTGATTAGTTTTGTGACTGTCTTCCACAGTTTCTTTTCACACACAAAAATCATGAAATTCCGTTTTTGTAGGTGAACATGAAGAATATTTAAAAAAAGAGCACAATTTTAAAAGAAAACATCAACGAAACACTTCATTACGCACATTCCAAACGCAACACACTCGACCCTTTCAACAGCTCCATCAGCTGACTCGCGGCTTATTCGAGGGACGGAAATGCTAAATGATCGAAACTGGCGCCAGTGTCATCGACCATAAGCACATAAGCCAACCTTCCTGCCTGACATCTGTCGTCATTTCTTTGCAGAGGCAATCGCGACATGCTTATTGCACAATACGCGTACATGCGTGTATACTGTTCGTCTAATCATCGCGAAGGAGAGGTTATCTAAATTTACGACTGTATTATGAGTCTATAAAATCTGCTTTAACAACCACTTCCTTTACCACAAAGCTTTCCTATCAATATCCCAATAACAAAAAAATGGTTTCTCTTCGTCCTTCATTTTATCGCCTCGGATATTGCTCCATCGACCGCGTTTGTTTTGATATCAACCTAACTGCAAGTCATCACGAAATCGCGAAAGAAAAACTCAACCAACAGTACATACAATTATATTCTAATTCCAGCTCTTAATTTGCTCACCCTCCAACCAAGCATGGAGATAAATTTACTCCACTCTTATGTCGGATTGTGCTGCAGTGCAATGTACTCCTAGCACCAGCGCGGCGAACGCTTCTCCGCGGTGAAGAAAGCAACTCCCCTGTTACAAATGTCGGGCTCTGGCTTTGTTTCAGATTTGTGCAAAATAAATCAAACCACCTTTTTGAATTGTTAATGGTGCCTTCATGCGTGTAATTCATGTTGGAATTTTTTCCGGTCCATTTGGCACTCGAGCATTGTAGCGGAGTGGGAAATACGCTTCACTTGAAGACGAAAAGAAGAGTCATGTTAAGGTAAATGCTGGGAAAAATGTAATGCTGCTGTGCTAAAACATATGAACGTGTGTTAAGCCAAGGTTGGTTTGGTAAAACATTTTGTTACATTCTTTGTGTAATCTTCATTCATGGAAATTGTACGGGTGAAACTCTCTCCTGGGTGGATTGGTCTATTTTATTACTGCCACGAGAAAGCAGCAACCATGAAACACGAATGGAGTAAAGTAAAACAAAACGCAACGCTGAAAAGACTTCCGTTAAGGGGTTACTTTTGGAATCCTTCCCACAAACGTTCTCCACTGTGGGGCAACATACACCCTAGTGCCCCACTAATGCTACTTGATACGATACACCGTTTCACTGCCACCAAAAGCATCCGGAACCGCAACACGGAACTGCAAACGACACAGAAGCGATTGCGGTTACGAATTTTTACTACCAAAAGCCAGTTTTCGACAGTCTACGACGCATTCCGCAATCGCTTTCCAATAGAAGAAAAAGATGGATAAAAGGAAATCCAACATGACTTCTGGCAGTACGACAGCCAAATAATTTCACTAAATTCAAATCGACAATCGACATTCCCGATTTGCAGGTTAACATTGTACTGTTTTAGTCGTGAAAATGCGATGAAACAGCTACGCGTACTTCGGGAACTCCTTTAGTACCTTGAAAAACGAAGTGGAACCTGACATGCTAGCTGCTAGGGGCAGGAAACTCATTTTCCTTATGTGATCCGATCGCTATCTGCCGTCCCATCTGTGTCCTTCCTTTTCTTCGGTGTCATACCAGGGCAAAGGCTCAACATGCTTCCAAATATATTGGATAGACACTAACAACAGGCTGGAAATCGACGAACATCAAGCTCCGGGATGGGTCGTGTATGGATGGAAGGAAAGCACTTGCGTGAATTATGTTGGCACACGATCACGAAAAGCTAGGGCTCAATTTGGTCGGATAACAGCTTGAGATTTCCGATCGAACCGATATCGACTTTCCGATACAATGCGCCGAACCATTCATCCCGGCCAGCAGCCCACTAACTTCGTGGTTCGGCCGCACGTGTTTGGGCAAAGATAAGCAGTCCTTTCGAGCGGACATACATACACCACGGTAGCGATTCGGTCGTGCCTTTCGTTACGCCATTTCGTTGCGGTCGGCATCAAAATTAATCCTACGGCACATGTTGCGTTAAAATGTAATAAATTGATAGTGACGTTCATTCCTAGCGTTGTGTTTTTATTGTACTTTCTTCGGATGTGCCATCGATGGCGCCAGTTGTTGTCCTAGGACGTGAACCCCGACACACTTTCTCGGGCTATCTGTAGTTACGCGAATCTTCTTTACTGCGAGAGGGGTTTTGAGATAATAAAGCACAACGCATACCAAGACGATAGGGGTCTTCTTTAAGGATTTTCTAATTGCCATTAGCATTCGATGGTATGTGCAAAAATTCTATTGCGAAACTGTTTTCTTGTTACAGTTTCTGCTGTACAACAGCTGTAGAACACATAAATAATAACTTTCATCCCTGATGCACTACAAATGGAGGGTTAAAATGGATAGCCACACGTTGTCGTAACATAGTAGGGCTCGATATTTATTGTTTTGCCTCACCCTGGGAGAGGGGACAATTATTTGAATTAATTTTCTAAGCCAATCGTAGACCAGGGACGCAAACAAGGGACAATAATCAAAAACAAGCATTACACAAATTCATCACAATGCTCAAAGGGCTTGTCACGACAATTTGGTAATTACATTATTTTTACCTTACATGAACTGATATTATTTGTAATTCAGGCAATAGTATAACAATATTTTTTTTAAAGATAGATAATTCTCCAATACTTCAAGAAAGACCGGATTGTAAGTCGATTTTTCATTACAAATAAATCATCATATCCAATCTACTGAACGACACTCGATGGACTATACTCCACTGGCAAAACATTTCCAACATTTTGTAACATTTTACCTTTTTATTGTAAAACGTTTTCTGGTTTACTTTTACAAAAGGTTTTCTATATTCTATACCTATGTAATGCTAGACATATCTGATATAGCCTTTTCAACTACAGTGGCATACAAATCGAAGGTAAATTCATGGAGAATTTGATCATACATACTCACAGATGTATGATCTCATATCCATCAAAACATTCAAATTTATCTTAATTTTAGGAACGTTTAAAAAAGTTATTGCTTTTTTTCAAATTTGTTAGGCATTATTCATCCTGCGCCGTCCATCTAACACACGAAATTGTTTATTTGTGTTTTAAACAACTGAAATGGAATATTGTTTTACATAAAACGTAACGAGCATTGTACTGCTGTCAACGTGCTACCATCATAAAACAACTGTTTAAGGGTTAATGCTTTATTTTTGTAAGCATACCCATCCGACGCCGACAGGATTGAGCACCCGGCCGAATCGATATGCTGCGCGGTGATGATCGTAGGCAGCCATTTAGACAGACCGATTGTAACAATAAACAATGAAACCACGTTCTAAACGACTGATGATATCATTAGCCGAAATGAAAACATCCGTCCACAGCGAGACGCTTCTCGCGGCAGCAGGGGACGTGGTCTCCCTTTCTTCCCACTTCCATTGAAGGCAACATCTGAAGTTATCGGTTTAGATTTTCCACATATTTTTCCGAACCCTTCCCATTTTCAGCCGGTACCAGATTGGATGTATCTTTCGCTGCCCCACCGTATGCAATCGATCACACGTGCTTCGCGCGCTGTCGGAAAACAATCCTTCTCGCGGACGAAAAATGTTTACTCGGCATACACTTGTTTACGATCCGGCAGGCAACATTCTGGGGCATTCTACACACCGGTGAGCGATAGTTTACGGCCGGCTTTTTCTCGTTTATTTCTTTTGTTTTTGGCTTTGCCTGGTCAGAAGAGGAGAAAGTCCAACTAATCAGAGGATTGGCTTTTTTCTTCCACTTACTGTCACTTAATGTGTCCGTGTGCAACACATCAACCTATCCATAGTTTAGATAAAGAGTTTTGTTTACGTGCAACTAACAAAATGCCCGTGTACGATGTAAGAGAAATTTATCTGGGAAAGGGAAATATCATATATATTTACAAAATTTATAATTGGTTTTCAAAGACGTCTTAAAATACGAGAACACGACGGATCAAAGGTCCATCCGGATGTGGTAGTTTTTTATATAAAGTTCCAATCAATTCTTGAAATATAGTATTTGAAATATAAGTATTTATTGCTTCATGCAGTTTTCTTGTACTAATAATAGTTGAATCTTTTATTGTAATTTTTAGCATTTTGTTCGGCATTATTAATACTTTTTTTTACAGTGAAATGCTATGAATTTGCAAACTGTTTTAAGCGCCTATTATGTGAGTATTTTATTACACAACTTTTTATTCATTGTTTTTTGCTTATTCTTACAAAAAGTGTTTTTGTTTCTTCATTTTGTTTGATTGTTTTGTAGGTATTCTTGTTGTGGAGTTCAACGATATTTAATCGTTTGTCAAAATAGACTCCAAGGTAGTTTTTGTCTTTTTCATGGAACATTACATACTGTCGCATCATCAGTTCGCTATGTAGTAGTTTTCTCATACAGTTTTTCCTTGTAAAAAGGATTGCCTCGATTTAAGAACTTTTAAATTTTAAACTTTAAATTGGCAAATGCTGGAAAACGATTTTACCTGTATTAATGCTGATTTTGTTTAACCATTATAATTACCCTTTTCATATGATGTACTTTCATAGTATAGCAAAGCAATTGCTTCTTATCAATTTGTGCATTTTAAAAAATTAATAAAAAATACGAAAATTAAGTAAAATATAAAGATTAGGTAGATTCAATTGTAATTGGAACAACAAATAGTCTGACAATATTGCAATTCCGGTTGTCTACAATTCTTTCACACCAATACTTTAATCTCTTAAAGCATAGATTGGACCGTCAATTGATAGAACAAACATTGAGGAAACGGTTACAACAACGCAGCATTCTTCAGTACCCTTTTGGAAGCATATCCTCATGTTTACCAACATCTTCTCAGCGGCATCAATGCGGCAAGACGATTGAATTAAACGCATCCTCCTACGCACCAACCAGCGGGAAAATTCCTTCCGCCTTCTAGGTCGGTACAGCCGAAATGAATCGAGCCCGCGTTTGTCGTATTTGTTCGAAGCTGATGGCGATGTTTCTATTATTTATTATGCCTTCTTCCCCTTCCGGAACTGACGAACTGGCTGGCGGGCCCGAAGCTAGCCCTGCATGTGAAGACAGCGGCCCTCATGCCAAAGTATCGAGCATACACACAAACACGCAAGAGCGGACGCGTCACAATCCCATCCACCGCCTGAATTCAGTCACAGACGAGACGTACTCATGAATGTGTAAACATTCTGCTCCACCTACGACGCTGGTTTCGTTTTGCCGAATGAACCATTTTTCCGACCACTTCAGACGGAAAACCCTTTCGATCCCGAACGGTTCTTACTGCTGTCTACTTCCTTTGAGCAGACCGGGGCGTACACAAACACCACAATCGAAATGCACAGTAAGGAACCAGATGGGGTTAAATGAGCGAGATAAAAAGAGGACGAGTTTTCCCCTATTTAACCTCGGACAAAACGGGAGCCCCTTATTTCCGAAAAGAGGTTGGGGGTGGTTTTCGTTATTGTTGCGCTTGTTTTTTCCACATTCCACACCCGCTGCGCCGGTTTGTTGTTGAGGAGGAAAACACTTTTCACACTCCACCAACCTCCAACGGTGTGCTAATCGTTGCCGATGAACCCACCACGACATAGGTGGCTCGTGTGGGATGCGTTGTGGTAATTTATGGAAATTATGAAAATTGTTAAATGATATCCCGATATTCGTATCGCACAGAGTGGTTGCGTGCGTAGGTGCGGGAACGCGATAAGTTCGGGCAACAGTTGGACATGGTCGGGTTGAGCGGGACAGAAAACTTGTTGCTACATTATGTTTGTCATCGAATATTCCAATATCCGCTGTTCCTCGGCACTTCGTATCCTCACCTTTTGACCCTGACCATCTTCCCCCTTTTCACTGGCTAACGTTAATATGTTCCAAAATAAAGGTCCAACCCTTGCTTTCCAGATTTATGACCGGTAGCATTGCATCGAATTCCGTGGATGTTGCTACCAAGCGTCAGAATATTTATATCACGTTTTTCTTCTTTACCGGCACGACGCGAGATTGGTAAAATGGCGTAACTTTATGTCGACGAAGAAATATAGCAATTTAAAGTGTTTTGGACAAGATTTCACGTTTTATCGACACTGCATTAAGCAAATGAACAAGTTTTTCTTCATTTCTCATGTCATTTAACCATCAAACGACGGGTATCGTGTTGGGGCTGTAAATTAATATATGACGAATGCTTGACAGTTGTTGCATGAATGCCAGAGTTTACACGTGCACTTCGCTCGGACACCGGTCGTCGTTATAGTAGCAGAAGTGGCTGGATGAAAATAACTTCTTAAATGTCAATATCACCGAACCGATGCTCTTCCGCCTGCCCGATTCATAGGGAGAGACTAAGCAAAAGGAAATGTCGTGGAAAGTGAAACCGGTGCCAAAAATCTTAACCCAAAATGTGAACTAAACGTTGCTGCAACTACATGTTCTGGAACATTTAACTAATGTCATGGCAGCAGGCAATACTAAGGTCAGTCGTGTTGTTTTTTCATCTTTCATTAAGAAAAATGCAAAAACTAAGCAAAATACTTGCGGACATGTTTCATTCTAACATTTTTAAGTATCTGAAAATATGGTGTGCTGCATACGTTAGCATAAATATGGAATAACATAATCGAAAATGGAAAACCTCCATGCACACATTTTTAATGATTGTTAATTCAGTCTGCCGTTCAGCAACCAGAAAATGCGGAATATTTGCAACACGTTCTACCCTTTTCATCATACAATAACATACGAGTGTTCGCTTGTCAGAAATAAATCATCTCACATTTACGTTGCTAGAGAGAGCTTCTTGGTAATTTACGAAAAAAGTGTTATAAAATGGAGGAACATGTTTTTTTTTTTTATTTAGGAGCCCGAAAGGATGGAAACGCAAACTTATTCACCTCAGCTGTTTACCTTTATTTAACCTCATGATTGTTCCTTATATTGTTGGCCCCTCACCCGGAACGTGTAACATCGATAGGAAATAAACATCTTTGCTACTGACTTGCAGCATGTTGGGCTGTGTTTATTCATCAGACTTTTGATTTGCATGAAGCATTACCATTACGATAGCGCCGGTAAGGGCAATCAAACTAGGGCAATGGTTCTAGAGGAGCGAGAAAATTGAAACATTCAAGATAGAAAGTAGGAACGTAAAACGAGCAGTTTCAATCATCTCTCCTGGCTCATGTTTCCGTTTAACCCTAGGTGAAACGAATCACCAGGAAACCATTGCTGCCTTGCACGATCCTACATCATTTGATACTTTTTTCAATTAGCAAATGATACTTTCCTAATAAGAAGAATCATGTGAATGAAAATGTTTTAGCGTTTCAGAAAGATTTATGTGTAAGGAGCATTGAGTAAAAGTGTTTATATGGAAGGTTATTTTAAATGCATAAATTCGAAACATTTGTTTAAATCGCTTCAATGTTCTGGTTGTAGTACTGATACAAAATGAATGTTACAATTGCACTCAATAGACAAAAGAAAACCCTGAAACTTGATTGCAGTAACTCACTTTTTAATAATTTATAGTATCACCCAAGCAAATAAACAAGTGCTTTTTGATTTAATTTTAAAGTATTAAAATTTTTTTAAACATTTACAGTGTCTTTGTTTCTTTGCTTTTAACCTTGAAAAATATCACAAAAAAGATTCATTCTAACTGCAAGGATAAAGTGCAAAGACTTGATAAAATATGGAAAGTTGCCTTCAAAATGTGTTTCACTCAAAGTTTAAATGTGTATGATTCATAACATGTTATTACTTGTTTTTGCTCTATAGTTTTTACTGCTGAATAAATAAATAACTAATTTAACTCGCAAATCAAGTTTTGTTTTCAAATTGGTAGTATCATTTTCATTAGCATAATTCATGAAAGAGAAAATAAAACTTTAGAGCACAATTCTTAAATTTATTCATACTAGCGAGCAATGTTTAAAATTGTTCTTTCTTTATTTAAATGACGTTACATCAACAATAGGAATATAACTTGAGTTTTTAGAGAAGTTTTCTTTCGCAATATGTTGTTGCTAAATAAAGGATAAATTTGTAAATTACTTTGGTTGACAAATACTTCATTAAGATATTTAGCAACAGAGCAATAGAGCGAAAATATGTAAGGTAATAAACCATTATATAAACACATTTATACTTTGAGTGAAACGCATTTTAGATGTTTCGTGAGTAAGATCCCCATAACATTTTTTATATTTCATCAAGTCATTGTACTTATGTAGACAAAACTAAATTAAGAGAAAATTTTACATAGATAAGTGTAAACACATTGTTTGAAGTATATCATAAATGTTAAGTTGGGAAATCGCACAAATCCCAGAGTTTGATGATAAACATCAATACGCATTCGTTGAGTTAAATAGGGGAAGTACGAAGCAAGAGCCTTTAGGTAATAAGAAAATTTATGTTAGTTAGTGTTTATATTTCATATTTTCCTACAAAAGCATCACAATTTATAAAACAACCATAAAAATTACATTAAAACAATTAAATGAAAAATAAACTAAATGCTACAGAGGTAAATTTTAAATTGTTTTAAAGTTTTTCAAAGAAAGTTTTTCTTTTAATTTCAAAATCATGAATTAAATACTTCACAGCGTTCTCAAATCAGCATACTCTGGCTTAAATTTTGTTTTGTCTTTAAGAAACGATTACTTTCACTTTATTTTCCGTTACGCAAACACCTTTCTATTTCTCTTAAAAACCATCCAAAACTTTTATTTCTACTCCTTTTACACATACTTACCTGATAAAGAGCAGCCAAACAAATTTGTGTCTACAAAACATGCAAATCCATTGTACATTGTTCATGCTCAACCTTGGACGAAGGAAAAGTTTTGTAATCTATAGCGAAAAATTCACCAAACTGACGCGTCTTAACCGTAGCACGAATGAACGACTTATCACAACAAATCTTTTCAACACCCGCCAAAACCAACCACCTGGACGGGTGATAGCGCATTTGGGGCGCAGATTGCAAATGGACGAGCGGAGTAAAACGTTTGGCTTGTCTTACACTCTATTCGGAAACTTCCAGCCCAAAAAGTCCGAGCCGCCATATCACTCGTTATCACTGCAGTCATTTTTCAACCTACCCTAAAAGTTGCCAAAATCACCGGCATTTGGAAGCAGCTGCTGAGTTTTGCAAATGTAATCCTTTGCCATCACACTGGTGGATTTCATTCGTATCGGCACGTGGCGTGGATGGAACGTGTGAATGTGGTTAGGGGTTTTGGGCTTCAAAAAGGCACGGAAACACACGTTTGATGTTTTAACGTCAAATTCAGGGTTAACCTAAAGCCGTGTGGCACATTTGTATCCAAAATATTGGTATCTCGAGTTGGAGGATTTGCTTACCGGAGAAATTTAGGTAACTCCTTGTAATCTTCACACTTTCCGCACGTGTGTTACATAAACAACACATACCAGAGTTGCATAGAATTCTTCAAAGGAACAACACAATTTCCTACGAAAATCTATGAAGTAAACACTTCCAATGACAGTGTTTCCGCATCAACGGGTCAGAAGGTGTTACAAACAAATGAGCAGCAAGCGTGGAATGCAAGCAATAAGTGACAAACCTGGACCAGACACTAACTCTTGCCTGACTGCTTAGTGAAATAGAACATCGGGGCATGAAAGATCCAATCTTAGACTAGTGGGCCAGCCTGTTGGCTGCAGCCGTGAAGTCTGGCAACATTCGAGGGCATCCTCCACGTTCCCATGCATATCGTCGCCCCAGCTAAGCTAATGTCAACCGATGCTGGCTTTTTAATGCATAAATAACAGTGCGCTATTTTTACCACCGTTTAGCTAAACGAGTATCGTGTTTTATTCCTCATTTTGCTCCCTCCTTCCGTAGAGGGTTCGTTTTTCCACAAAATTTTATGCGGAACCACAGAAATCTGAGAGAGAATCGTCGGATCCCTACATACACATAAAAAGTGGTGGTGCGGTGCGCCAACTTTATGCGTTTAAACATTATGATTTTAATGAACTCCTGTATGCTCCGGCTCCGGTCACGGACTGTACGTTACGGAACTAACCCCGGGGCTCGCTTCACTTTATGCTCACATCGTTCGGCATCATCCGCTTTGTCACCCTCGGCATCATTGCAATGCTGGGCTGGCATGCGGCATGCCATATGCATCATGATCGTGGAGTGATGTGCTCTGAGTGAACGAACAGTTGGGTGAACCTTTTAGTGGTGGTTTGTCATCTATCTGTCGAGATCGCGCGTTCCGTTCGTTTCGTTGTCGGTGACATTGTGTAAGGCGACAAAGACACGACAAGATGCGCTCGTCTGATCGTCTAACGATGGGATCGTGTGGTTTTGTGATTCCACCAACCAACCGCACCGTGACGATAAGAAGGAAAGATTTGTAAATTAGCTAAATTTAAATTCGATCACAGTGGTCGCTCTGTCGTTCGCAGTGCTTGAGGAAGAGCCGAATGAAACAGTTGTGTTACCCTTAATATGTGAGTTTTTTTTTTCATTATTATCGGAATTACATTGTAATGTCTGGCTGCAATCTTTCGAACAGTACTCTTTGCATTACCCAGAAAGAAAAATGTCAGACCACATCATGCTGCAGTTGAAGGTGTTCAAGCCAAATTGTGAAATAATCAAGACAGGAGGATGTAAGAGTTCAAAAAATAATCATTATAAATTTTCAATTGCTCTGCAACCATGTTTTCCAACCTCCATCCGTCTAATTTAATTTATAAAGTGCAACAATTGAGCTGAAAAAGACAATATAGTTACAAATGAAACAAGAAAAATAAATATTTCTTAAATTTTTTTCAAGGTTAACAAATTTTATGATTAAGCTTCATCCGAAACATGACAACGCTAATGAAAAATAAGTGCACATTTCAAACATGTTGAGTAAGAAACCAATTTAATACCAATGCAAAAACGAAAAAATTTAAATTAAATTTTTAATTAAACAAAATGTAAATAAACTAAACTTAACTGGCCAAATAAAAATGCCATCGAAAAAAATCCATTCCAAGTTTTAAAAAATGGTAAACTGGGAAACCTAATATTACCTAAGCATCATTTACATTCCTTGTTTAATGTTCCCATTAGTTTTAGGTTTGATTGCATTGTAGAAGCAATAAAACAAAGAATTTGAAGCGTATATTGTTCAACCAAATTACTGCAAATGTGATTAAATAACAGCCACGAAATGTGCAGGGAAATTACAGTCCATAACATAACTAGTTTTAAGATCTCTAGTTTTTTTAAGCATAATAACAAATATTAAAGAAAAAGGTTCAAATGTTGCCGTGTAAAGTCGAAGAATATATATTACTACACATTTCCATATTTATAAGAATAAAACATCCAAAGTTGTATTAATTTTCACTCTACAACCTTACAGCATTCCGTGGCCTTATAGTTATATTCCGTACTGTAGTTATATAGAATCTATTTACGTCCAAATATTTTAGAGACTTTTTAAATAGTTTAGTTTATTTAGAAAAGAAATGAATGATTTTCCCATTTGTTAAATATTTTTAAGTGTGTGTCACCCTCAAGTTTTGACAAGTTACTGATACATCAGGCAGCAAATTATTAAATTTTAAAAATAATTAAACAATTTCTAGCTACCTTCTAGTAATTATACTGAAATGATACCAAACTTAATGTGTATAAAACATAATCCACACAAGTATCATATACTCAATGTTCTTACTGTAAAATGTTTCGAGTAGTTCCATACAAATCTTTCGACATGATGCAACCCGGTTTCAAATCACCGATCGATATTTGCTCGATTGTTTGACAGATACCGTCTTAAGATTTAAGCTTTCTAACTTTCAGTATCATAGATCCCAATAACAAATTCAAATTTAACTAATATAAGTGTGATAGGGATAGTTTTCAACAAATAGCTACGTTACAAGTTGCGAAGCCTGACCTAATAAAATTAAATTGTTGTAACTAAAAGCAAATTATTATAAAAGGATTTATTTGTTTTCAGCAGTTCTTTCAACATGTTTGTAAACAAGCCCAGGAACAAATTTGAGGTCAAAGTGGTATAAACATTCATTTCTTATTTTGTGTACACTCCTTCTGACCTAAAAATATTCATCTCCCTTATATGTAACATAGGGCAAACAACAAATGTACATAGGGCATAATACGACCAATCCACTTTACACCCACATACATTATTACTGGGCAAACAAAACAATGCGAAACTTTGCAACGAAATCTGCACTTTCATCTTTCGCACCCTCGTTTCGCATTTCGCACCTACATCTATGTATGCCGCAGGAGCTGAACATGCGTTACGCCGCAAGCAATACAAATGCGAAGGTCTTGCCAACTGTACACGGGATTTACCTCCCGGGATAACAACAACAGAGCAAGACTCTTCAACGGCCAACGAAAAAAAAAGTCAAAATGAAGCAGATGGTTTTTGGCGAAACGAAATTACGCCATTGTTACCCTAATGTATTATGTATCGGAAGGACGCTGTACCGCATGCCTGAAGCACATTGCACGGATTCGCTTCCTGTGGTGCGGGTGTGATGTCCTTTCCTAAGGATGACGTTTTGAATCCTTACCAATTACCGATACAACTGTTACAAAGGCTTTGCCACAACGGTGGAATCTGTTTGTACCACATAACATGATGCTGATTAGTGACGAAGTTCAGCTGATTATCGTATGTTTACCCAGAAGGACAACCAAAGTGTAAACATTGTCAAACAAATCATTCTGGGGCACAATTTTATTCCTTTTTCTACGTGTGTACAATCGTACTAAGGGTTGATTATAGTTGTAATTAAATCATTATTTTTTTATTTAAAACATAATACGAAAGCAATTATAATCACGTTTTTATGCAACTTTTTTTTAAACACAGTGTATTAAATTTGAGACTTTGGTTTTGAAAACACCAAGCTACAATATGTGTGACTAAAAACATCAAAAACTCAAATTTAACTTTTGCTCAACAAATTCGACACTCCCATCCGCTGTACGTTGGCAAACCGCGAAGTCATGGCTGCTGTAACATTACCGACAATGTGGACAACTATTCCACAGGACAGGAAGTGAAATAAAATCGTGCTACGCCTTGTGCCGTGAATGGAATGACATTAAAAATTTATCCAATAACTAGCGATTGATGGATTTTTTGGAGCACCAGATTTCCTACCCGATACGATCGTTGGCCAAACATCTTGAGCTTCAACCTTTCGCAGTCGAACGGCAAGTCCGTAATCGGAAATCTACTTTCCTTTATTGCACGTCATTCGCCACTGGAAACTGGAAGCAATCAAAAATGGAAAATATAATCGGCTTCGTTACCGACAAAGACAAAAACGGCTACCACATCGAAACTACACCGGCCAAGACGGTGACCCCGTTCCCGGCATCCCCATGCTTCCCGGATGCATTTGGAAAAGCAAAATTAAAATGCACGATGCACTTACGAAACAAAAGTAGCACGGTCGGAGTTACGATTTCACGTCCGACCAGGAGGGGTGTTCGACTCTGTCTGAGCACTGGAAATTGGAAAACTATTGACATTTATTTGTACAACTTTGCAATTTCTGTGCGGGTGTGTGTGCATGTGCATGTGATGAGCACCCACCAGCATGTCACCCAATCTTGGCGGTTTTTGCCCAAAATCGGAATATCACCACAGAACGGTTGAACACAGGAAATGAGGCGCCTTCTCGGTACACTTTTCGCACAGCACACTGGAAATCGAAAATCTGAATTCTGACCACGAGTCGTAAGAATTTTTGCTTCACGTTCGGCCAACCATTCTGGAGCTAGGCGATTACTTGGCGTCGCAACGCGTCGCTGTCTCCAGTATGCTCCACGCAAACTATTTACGGGATGAACTGAGGTGAATTTCACGTCTCGGCAGGACGCTATTTTTGAACGATCGTTATTTATTCCGTTGGTTGCATTTTCTGCTTTTAAAACAGAAACGTCTAATAAAACCGCACCTAAAGCGACATCAAATTTTGCCCCACCAACACGGTGAACGGATGAAGGAATCAATTAGTGGGCGAGGAACCCGAGACCCGGGGTGGATGTTACCATTTCACGCCGGGCCTGCGACACGGTTTGTGTCAGTTTTTAATGTTGACTTGTAGCTATTAATTTTCGGCAGTGTTAAACGATCACAGATGGTGCGTTCTGGGTGGGTCGGATGCCGGTGGGAGGATACCGTGACGACCTTCGATCGCAATACGTAATATGCTGACAGTTTACACGGTTGCACGGTTAACTGATGGGTGATCATCGTGACCGATGGTGGTAACGATTCGAAAAACGCGCCTTCGATCATGTCTGCGATAAGGATGTTGTTGTAATTTAATTTAGTACTATTTTGATTTTCTCATTCCCAGTTGATGAGTTAGCATACTTTCATTGATGGTATACAATTGGTAAAACACCAACTAATTGGGAATTATTTAAAAAGTGAAAACTTATTTTAAAAAATCGAACTGAATTTAGCAAAGAGCAAACAAAATGTCCTAATTGCATATTACCAATTGTCTAATTATTAAACAATTTAGTGACTTAAGAAAAAATAGAAATTCTGAAACAAATAGGTCAACAAATAATAAAAATGGTAAAGTTCGAAACGTAACTGTAATACTCCATGCTTTTAAAGAATAACTGGTAGTAACTAAGTCTTGACCGTCAAACAATAATAAATAACTGACATAACTATAACATCACACACAATTATTATTTAAATGTATTATTTAAAGAATTTGTTTTTTTTTAGATTTATTAATGTTTTTTTTTTGTAAAGAACATCCAGGCCGTATTGCTAAAGAATTTGTTTAATTAGTAGGGAAATGTGTGTCTATTAGATATGTTTCATAACAGAAAAATTGTAGGACTGGAAATTTGTTATTTGTTTTGTTAGAAGTTT
>KI423578.1:10383-31615 GCA_000473375.1 Anopheles culicifacies | reverse complement strand
AGAGAGCTGAGAGTGTTTTTATTTTCAATAGAAAAATTACGTTAATAAACATGAGTTACATTTGCAGCGAGTTGTGGAAAACGAATTAAGCACCAAACCAAACGTCCTCCTTCCGAATGTGATCCCAAAACGGAACCATCGTTCGCAGAATTGTTTTTAATTTCAAACACATTACTGTTTCTGTTCTGTGATTATTACGGTGAAAAGCTACACATTAAATGTGGTGCCTTTTGGGGTTGGGTGGGAGGGAGCTCACTCTGACTGCAACGTGACTCCTAAAAGTCAACGATCCGAAAAGAACGGCGCAATTTTCTTTCCACCCACTGTTGTTATTCATCTCGATTGCATACATCTTTGATGTGAAGTATATAGGTACGGGGCTTGTGGATGGGGAGGAATGGGAAGGGGAAAGAAAATGCCGCATCCGAAACGTACGATTTGGCGACTTTCCAAACATCAAACGGCCAACGCTACAGCCCTCCTTTAGTGCGGAAGAAAGCTGGTGTGATTTAGAGATTGTTTTAATGAAAATTTACACAAACGGGCATTAATAATTCCGTACGGATGGTTCTTTATATCTTTCCGCCATTCCGCGCACGGGGAAGCGTTTGTTTGTTTGGATTCTATCGGACAGAGATACGTTTCTCTCGGGCAGCACCAGTTTTTCTATTAAAAAGCTTATACCAATACAAAGCGGAATGATTCTTTATTGCGAACGAATGTGGGATTTTGCCATGGGAAGCACGATCTCGGTTTGCTCGAATTGAATTCTGAGACATCTGATACGCGGAGAGGTTGTTGTGTCTTCTCGGTCCATGATTATTGCCCGTTTTTGGGAGGCCTTCCACATTATGTTTTAGTGTGGGAATACGCTTGAGCAGAAATTGATTCGCCAACAACGAGGAGGAGAATAGTTTTATTAAGAGCTGCCGTGCCGTAATCAAAGCGAACCGGCAGGCGGAGAGAAATATTCATTTCATCCTTTCTTTTTTCGTGATAGTTATGGTACAAGATAAGAACCGAAAAGAGGACCCTGGCCGCAGAAAGCCTAAAAGGATAAACGCGCCCATATCTGCCCATGGAGCTATTGTTTTGGTCCATTATGGTTGGTTTCATAATAGATTCGTCCGTTTTTGTGTTTGCTTTTGATGAGATAAAAATTGCGGCCAGCAGGATAGTCGTGGCAGGAATGTAAACCAATCATTCGTTACAACAGACGGGTTTGGGTATTGATGATGCACGTTGTCTTTTGGATGCAAAAGTGTAGTTTGTTTCTGTTTTTTCTGTGCTATAAGACATGCAGCATATGAGAATGGCAACAAAATGTGTAGAGGGCATTTTTCTCCAAAAGACTGATTTGTTCATTCATAACAGATTTTGCAATTTGGTTCGGTTTTCGACGTGATGTTTTCTGCTTTTGATGCATGTGAAAGTGAACAACGTGCGAACGCTTTATATTTGCTTCTCTCAAACAAATCCATGCCATTTAATAATCTTTCTTTCTAAACCCAAACACATCTCACCAAATATATTTAAGATAGTTTCGTAAGTTCATTTATTCACTTTAAAGGAAATGCGATTCGTTATTAACAATATAGAAACGCATTTCATATAAAAATGTAGGCAAAAGATTGAAAATATTAACTACCTGTATCAGAAATTGAAATAAAATCTGTTTAGTAAAAATAAATTGATTTAAATTGTATAATTACGTAAACCTATGGATGGAACTGAATGACTCTAGTGAATGCGTCTTCAACGTCAACGTAACTGGCAGTTATTGGTTTTACGTTGGAACCATAAAAAACAGTATGAAAAATGCACTATTAACTGTATAGTGTTGTGTGTCTGCTCAAGCTGACCAACGACACTTGTGCCAATAGTTGTGTTGTTTCGTGTAAAGCTCACGTTACTGTACTATTAATGTTTACTATCTCGAATAACCCGCCGGGTACTATATGATGTTTAATTATCTTTCTTATTTTCCTTAGCTTCCGACTTTTTAGACTTCTTTTCATCTTCCACTGCATCGTTAGACTGTTGTTCCTTGCCCATGAGGGCCCGCTCGTCTTCATCGATGCGTGTTTTATCAACAGGATACAACCTTAAACGGAAAAGTAATGTTTTCATTTAATACATCATTCTTTTCAATTCGTTCGCATCTGCTTCACTTACCATCGTTGATATAGATAGACCAAAAACACGATATCATCCCGGAAACAGGCAAACCGATGAGCGGTCGGCATCGTTATGATGAAGGCAAACACATCGTCGATGAAAGTGTTGAACGATTTGTACATAAACACACGCCACGGTAGAGCAGCGACCGATTTCAGCTTATAGTTGATGAACAGTTGAGGCAACATAAACAGGAACCCGAATGCATACACTCCGTTAGCCATTGAACTGATTGTCCACGAGTACCAACTGTGGGAGAACGAGAACGACATTACAAACCCCATTCTAAACAAATTGTATCCCAGCCTAGAACAAACCTTTTATGGGGAAGATACAGTAACGAATAAATGGCTCCAGCAATGCACAATGGGTACAGTACGAAGCTTAAATAACGCATCGCTTCTTTGTCCAACTCGAGCGTATTGTTTTCCTGTGTTTGAACATCATTCGACACGTCGTCTTCGTTCGACCGGAACCGGATGCCATGACGGAGACTAACGTCCAGCTTTAGGATTTTCTTTGCCTTCCACACTTCAATCAGCGTTCCAATGCCCGTCGGTATCAGGATGAGCAGCGATGTTTCTTCATCCATCAGATACAGGAATATAATGATATGGCTGAATGTTCGCCACAACGTACTTCGTAACGATAACCCGGCATAGGTACGTTTGTGCTTCCAGAACAGAATATCATTTTTAAACGAGAGGAAATCTATCAGAAGCTGTAAGTGGAAGGAACGGAGTCAGTCATCGTAGCGACGTGTGAGGACGTTTAAATTCAATTTTATTGCTTACGTGAACACTGCTAATGATGATTGTTCCACACAGCAAATAAACATTCGTATCCGAGAAGATTGATTTCACCTGTAATACGTAATATATCATTAGTAACATAGCGAGTCCCTCTTCACCATAATCACCCTCATTACCTCATCGATATCCTTCTCACTGAAGCCTAGTCGCGTTAGATCGGACATGGCCCGTTCGATTTGTGCCAACATCTTGATCTTGCCTACCGAGCTGGGTGCGTAATGCATTGTTATGGTTGCTTCCGTTGCTTTCGGATCGATTTCCACCAGATCGGCTAGCTTTTCTTTGGCGAAATCATTCCGTATGATGGGCATCACGAGATTGTCGGGAGTGATGCGAATATCTCGTGCCAGTTCCGCTGGTACATCCCTTGGCGATACGGAGAACGGTTCGGTAATGATGTGCACGAACACATTCTGCCGGATGTGGGCGACACGTTTTTGATTTACGGATTTACTGGGCCGTTTTGCCGTACCCTGTGAAAAGACAATCATCAGCATAGTACACAAAAAAGAGGTTAACCTAATTGACCTACAGGTTAAATGCCACCGAATTGGGTGCATACAACGAAGAGGCATAGAAGGCTGTCCCCTGCAGTTGTACCTACCTTATCGTTAAGCAAATTGATTGTAGCTGCTTTAGGTACCATATAGTGCGTCAGGGCAAACTTTTTGATGACCGATGTACTCTGACTTCTCACCGAGTCCCAGTCTAGTGATTTGGCACCCTTCGTCAGCACTGTAAACATGTACAGCGTTCCATTGGATCGTGTCTCCTTGGGCAGAGTGATGGTATATGTTCTAAAATAAAGCAAAAGCAATGCGTTTAGTAAACAATTTCTTTCAAGTTTTCAGATACTACTCACTTCTCAAGTTCGATGAATGGATCGAAAGGATTGATGGTACCGAGCTTGGCGACTTTTGCTGCGCTTGAAGGGTTTGCAGACGCGGAAGTATACAGTGAAAGCTGCAGGAACTTGCCTTTGGTCAGCTGAGACTGGTAACAGGGCGTATCGGTACATTGCGGTGCCCGAAACAGCATGTAAAGTGTATACGTGGAATGTAAAATATAACACAGAAAAACAATGCCACAGATTGACGATAAGGACATCAACTTCATCTTATCGTCCGTTTAGGTACTGGGAGACAACGATTACAATAGTCTTGCTTTTGCCGACGTACGAAATTACATGTTAGCACTAATAATTCTGGAATGAGAAAAGTAATTAGCGTACTGCAAGAGAATCTCCGTTCTTTCCCGGTATGATTTTTGACAACAAATCAGGGTTTGTTTACGTTTCAGTGCACGGTGGGACACCGTATGTCCGTGCTGATGGATTTCATACATCGTAGGAATGTTTTCATAATTGCATTTAAAGCATTTGAAGTGTGATTTAGCTACATCAAATCTGTACCTTGTATTCATTAAATATTGTTGTGTTATATTTCGTTCAACTGTTGAACAATTGTAATTTGCTGAAAAAAAGTTAGCGTTTGATTACTATGACATTTTCACCGGGCAGTACACGTCAGCTTGACAGTGGAAATCGTATTGGGAAAATAACAACAAATCATTTTTCTGAACATCCTTTATTTACGCCGAAGTGCGTCGAAATTCCCAAATTTTCTATTTTCAGCTTCATACCAGGGTGCAACAATGGGAAACAAACAAGTGAAGCAACATTTTGAGACTGCAAAGAAAACAGGTGTGCTGAAGATATCTCTACTGCGACTGGACGAATTCCCTTCGGCATTGAAAACATTCCCGAATGTGTTGAAAACATTGGATATTTCGGAAAATCGATTCACCGTTTTACCAGACGACATAGCAAAATTCACCATTCTGAAGCACTTGAACGCTAGCGGTAACAAAATTGCCATAGTTCCCGAATGCATCGGCGTGTTGGTTAAGCTGGAAACGCTGAACATGATGAACAATCTGCTCACGACCGTACCGAGGAGTCTATCGAGCTGCACCCATCTGAAGCAAGTGATCCTCAGCAACAATCAGATCAACGCGTTCCCGGTAGTATTCTGCGAGCTGAAGCAGCTGGACCTGCTAGACCTATCGAGAAACAAAATTACAGAAGTTCCGCCAGAGGTTAAATCGCTGCAGGTCACCGAATTGAACTTGAACCAAAACCAAATCACTATAGTCGCTGAAGATATAGCCGACTGTGCAAAGTTGAAAACGCTGCGCTTGGAAGAGAACTGTCTGCAGATATCCGCCATACATCCGAGAATCCTGATCGAATCGAAGATTTGTAATCTTTGCGTCGACGGGAATCTTTTCAACTCGAAGCAGTTTAACGACCTGCAAGGATACGACGTGTATATGGAGCGATACACCGCAGTTCGGAAAAAGATTTCTTAAGAAGAGCCGGGTCCAATCAATCCACTGAGACCAGCAGAGCGGCGTTTTATAGTAATTTATTGAAAAGCGATCGATATGAACCTGTTTCGATGTCTGACCACTCACCTATCACCGTATTTTAACGAAATTCATGCAACGATCATATTCTTGTACACCGTTTGTTGATAGATCGATTTAGTGTGTAAGAAGTGTCTAGCAGAATACGCAGACTTGCTGATGTAAACGAATGATTTGTTATTATTTGCATATTTTGAAATAAATTGTATGTCCGCGAATGTATTATGCGATTATTTGAATGCTTTAAAAGAGTATATCAAACGAGAATTATCAAAATTTCAACGTAATTAATGCTCCGAATCCCGCGTGGCTGTTGCATGTTCGAATATTTTCAAAATCATGTTCGAATCTGCTGAATCGCTGTTTGCTGAACTATGGGCTATAACAGCACTATGGGATTGTTCGTTTTTCCAAATTCCTGCAACAAAATTATGTTCAAACCCCATTGGAACAATTTGAAACCCTATTTCGGTGATTTTATGAATTTATAGACTAATTTTGATCATATTTTTAATTATTTCCATTTGCTCGCTTCGGTTTTATCTCAATTTCCGTACATCTACTGTGGATGATTGTGCCGGCTTCAGCGGCCATAATACACTGTGAGATCAACAGCAAACCCATTATGGCCAAATTCCCTAAAAATAAGGTAGACATACAGCCAGAGTGCAGACAATTTTTTTACGACATCGGAAAAGGTAAGAGGTGTAGCTGTGCGTGCTCCTCAAAAAAGGGAGTTTTTAGCATAAAACTTAAGTTTATTATTTGGATTTATGTTGAAAAGTGGTTATGGAAAAAGGAATGCAATGTGTTTGTTAATAGAAATCAGTGCAAATAGTGAATGCAGTGACAACAAACCCGTTGCCTAGTTTTCCGTCCATTGACAACGCGTCACCATTGGCAACAGCGCGTTATTTATTTCATCATTCGTGTGTTGATTTTCGATTCTCTTGTCTTTTCGTGCTTATTTACAGTGCATAGCGTCGGAAAAGGGTGAAAATAACCATTGTATGCGTGTCACAAAGGGCACGCCGTGATTCCGTAGTACCGTAGTACCACCCTTCCCCTATTTGGTCCGGAGAACTTTTTGTAAGTGCGTGTTTTGTGGTGAAGCGTCGCGTCGTTTACGCTGAATTGGCGTATTTTGGCTGAAAAAGAAAGTGCGTCTGGTCGTGCGTGTGTATTTATTCGTTTAAAACCCAAGTGTTGTACCTTACGGCGGCATCATGTTTGATGTGTTTGGATCCGTGAAGGGTCTGCTGAAGCTAGACCAGGTGTGCATCGATAACAACATCTTCCGGCTGCATTACAAAGCCACGGTCATCATCCTAATCGCGTTCTCGCTGCTAGTCACCTCGCGACAGTACATCGGTGATCCGATCGACTGCATCGTCGATGAAATTCCGCTCAACGTAATGGACACCTACTGCTGGATCTATTCCACGTTCACCATCCCGAACCGTCTGACCGGAATCGCCGGCAAGGATATCGTGCAGCCGGGAGTCGCAAGCCACGTCGACGGCCACGATGAGGTAAAGTACCACAAGTACTACCAGTGGGTCTGCTTCGTGCTGTTCTTCCAGGCCATGCTATTCTACGTGCCCCGCTACCTGTGGAAGACATGGGAAGGCGGACGCATCAAGATGCTGGTGCTGGATCTTAACATGCCCATCATGAACGAGGAAGCGAAGGAGCGTAAAAAGATCCTGGTCGACTATTTCGCGGATAATATTAAGGGACACAATTTCTACGCCATGCGGTTTTTCTTCTGTGAGGTACTGAACTTCGTGAACGTGCTAGGTCAGATTTACTTTATGGACTTTTTCCTCGATGGCGAGTTCTCGACGTACGGTAGCGATGTGGTTCGCTTTACCGAGATGGAACCAGAAGAGCGCGGCGATCCGATGGCTCGTGTTTTCCCGAAAGTGACCAAATGTACCTTCCACAAGTACGGTCCCTCGGGAAGTGTGCAGAAGTTCGATGGACTTTGCGTGCTGCCGCTGAACATTGTCAACGAAAAGATCTACGTGTTCCTGTGGTTCTGGTTTATTCTGCTCACCATTCTGACCGGCATCTCGCTGATGTATCGTTTCGCCGTGATCTTGTTTCCCAAGCTGAGGCTGCTAATGCTGCGCGCTCGTTCCCGGCTTTCAGCGCACGAAGAGGTGGAACTGATCGCTTCCCGGTGCCAGATGGGCGATTGGTTCATTCTGTACCAGCTGGGCAAAAATATCGATCCACTGATCTACAAGGAAATCATCTACGACCTAGCCCAGAAGGTGCAGGGCAAGGAGATCGTATAAAGGGTGGACACTGGAGGATATTGAGCAGGATAGCATTGGCTGAACGCGTGAATCACCGTTCCGGAGAATGCATCCGCTTCAGTACTCCTTCTGCAATGCCTTTCCAACTTCCCTCAGCCCCCCTCATCCTCACAACAGGCTATATTTCCTTTCCTTCCCGCTGCGCTATCAATCGCTCCGATCGAGCTGAAGAGCCGAGAAGAAAAATGCCGAATGAATCATTGAACTTAAATCTACTCTGCAACGTCTCTGCATCGTCGTCATATTCCCCATTCCGGAGAAGGAACCGAAACATCATCCCCCGACTCTGAAGAAGCAGCGCACAACAACAGCAGCGATTTGCGAGGTTCAGAAGATGTCGAAGATATTCAACCACCCTCGCCAGCCAGCCTCTTCCGTAAAGCACGAGCCTCATGCAGGAAAGGCACCGGAGAACACGAATCATCTTCTGCCGTTTTTGCTTCATCGTCTTTCTCGATCTCTTTCGACCGTGTACCGTGCAGGATAGAACTCAATTCAGGTAAGAATAAAACACATTAGCCGCATCGCATCCACATCCTACTCTCGATCTTCCAACAGCCGGTTGTGGTTTGGTGCGGGAACCCAAAGTGCAGGAAACTGGTCTGGGTGCGGGTGGTTCCGAAGCATGAGGTACGAACCCCGAACTCTCGAAGCCTTCCTCTGCAGGCGAAAGCGCACTCCAGCTAGTTACCAAGTGGCGGATGGTTAAATTATTGGCATTTCCTTTTGCTCCCAATGTCCGTTCGACAACCACGACAGCTTATTTTTTGGAGAGGGGGAGGCCAAATTTCGAATCATTCTCCATCAATCGTATCGGCGGTTGTTGATCGCACTTTTGTTTTTGAATATGCATAAGCACGATCAGAGAAATGATTCATTATGTTTAGCTGTAGCCAAAGGGAGGGAATTTAAATACGGAATGAATCATGCGAAATGGACATTTTGGTGTCGATTTAGGTCGTGGAAGGTGTTGGGTATCTTGGGACATTCTTTAGTTACTATTGCACTATCGGAATAGGGGTGTGTGTGCGGGTGTTTGCGGGAGGTTGCCGCAATAGTCAGCAATTAATCGTATAATCATCATTCAAGTGGGGAGTAGATCGCATCGCATAATCCTTGAATGCTGATAAGATATCGCTGTGAAGACACAGAACCCACAGAATATATTGCGACAAAGCAAGAACACGGCGTGGATAATCGATCACTTGAAGCGAAAGGAATGGATAAGATAAGGGACAGCGAAAAAAGGGGGACACCTCAGACACAGCGCGAGTTTGTCGCCGTTGCATCTCTCCCGTAACCTGTTTCGAGACGACGTTAAGATGCATTGCATGTAGATCTTGTCCCGGGTGCGGTTTAGACGGTGGCGACGGACTTTAGCCTTTTTGCTGGCTGGCTGTGACCGAGCCGAGTCTCGAAGGCTTCGGAGAGCGCAGGCGATCTTTCTTGGGTTGTTTCGCTCACCACGACACGCTCATCTTGCATGCGCTGTTGCCGTCATTTCCATTCCCGAGAGCATAGATCGTAGAAGCGCAGCGGGCAGCAATGGAATGGTGGTGGTGCTTCATGGCGTTATTGCCACACAAGCTTGTTATGTTCTTTTTCCTTCCTTCGCGTACACCACGTCGTTGAGGTTGCTTTGGAGTGCGTGAAAGAAGCGCGCCTGATTGAAGAAGCGAACCTGTAGAGAGCCTGATACCGTGGGGGACCCTCTCCCACTGCAACTGGAGCATCGACGTGCGAGAAGTGGTCAGTGGGAGATGGGAAAAATAACAACACCACACGGGCATCGTCAGCCCGCCGTCGCCACCGCCGCCACCGTCGACGATCAGTTTCCCGGTTGTCGATCGCCAAACACCGCGGGGTCGACTCGGGAAGAAAAGCAAGAGTAAAGAAAAAAGTAACACCAACGAGTTGGGCCCCGTAACATGACGAGCTCGCTCGTTCCCATGGATCCACGCGGTGTGTGTGCATCCGTCGATCGATACGTGATGTGTGTGTGTGTATGTATGGAGGATGGGAGAACAAGGAGTTATGGCAGGGTGGGAAGCGGTAGTACGTTACCACCGGTGAGCAAAGAACTCTGCCTTATGCTTTTTTTTCGGGTATGCGTTTTCTTTTATGAGACGCTGCGTTGCTTCTTCCTCCGCCCGTTTGTTGACTCAAATCCGTCTCTCTTTCACTCTCTCATTCGCTACTTGTTCCAAAACCGAGGTGTATACTGTTTTTTTTTTTTGGTGAGATTTGTGCAGCATATTGATCATGCCTTTAAAAGTATGCGAAGCGAGCCTCAGTTGAAGGTTCGTATGTATGTGTGTGTGCGTTTTATGCTTCCCTTGCAGACCTGGCTGCGTGACAAGTAGCGTTGACTGGATCTGCATGTCTACGCCTGCCTGCTACGATCGTCGACCATTTTAAAAGGCTGTCAGTCGTCGGGTGGTAAATGCTGTCAAGTGTGTGGTGTAGCGGCGAGCCCAGTTGAAAGTCATCGGTTTGGAATGCGACTTCCCAAAAGCATTACCTGTGTATGCGTGTGCATCGCTGCACTGATTCAGAGCCGTTTGGGTCGTGTTTGCACGCTCGATCGCCTCGTGTCTCACGTGCGATCGCTGTGCCGTTTCTCGTGGTGTGTCTCATTCCTCCTAAACGACCGCAATTGTCAGACTCTCGCGGCTTATTATGTTTTACCGCGTAATGACTGCTGCTCCCCTTTGCCTTTGTCTCTCGATTGTTCCTCGCCACCGGACAACCGCAATGCTGAACAACAAACCAATGAAATGGATGGAGTGTGTGCAGTGTGCGAGAACTGTGGACGGATGGGGATGGGGATGGATGGAGGTGTGGAGATGGGTTAACATTGAATTGACCCTTCGGTCCTCGTCGTTGTCGTCTTTGTCGTAGTCGTCGTTGTTGTGAGGCCTCTGGTATGGTTGTTGGGAGGAATTTATTTATCCTCTCTCGGACACCTACTGTACTACCTTCACGGTGTCTCGCTCGTCCAAACGAAGCGACGATCATCCAGGGGATGGAATTGGGATTGGTTTAAATTCGGATCCAACCAATTACTTACCAAGCTACTGCGTTGTGGTGATGCTGCCGATGCTACTGTTGTGTGGCACATGATGGACCACCGTACCAGCTCGAATGCTGATTTGCTTCCCTTGTGAATAAATCAAACCAATTGCCCATACGTACCGTCGTCATGTAATGAAAAGATTGCATTTTCTAACAACAGCTGTTGAGCGTTTCTCGGGTTCGTCACCTGTTGGGAGGACAAGTTATTTAACTGATCTGATCTCTCGATACCATTTGCACGCTCAACTGCATGAAGTTCGATCTTGCATGAAGCTGTAAATGTAGAAAGCAAATAAAGTGGTTGTCCAGAGCGAAAAAAAAGGGATCATTCCGGAGGGCAACATGGTAAATTGAATAATCGATCGGTCCAACCTTCGCAACCGTGCATGATCCTCGCCAGTGTGTGAGTGTGTATGCACAAGATATGCATAGATGTACATGCTCGCACGCCCACGTATTTAACACGTTGCACACACAAAACACATATTGGAGTTGCAAATAAAAAAATATATTACCCTCCTAACTGAAGCCTTGCCTGTGCGCTATCTCCTTCGCACGGTTGTCCACTTTGCTGGAACTAGTTTAAACCTGATTCTTGTGGTCCACCGATCATGCCCTGCCGCCGGTCGTCTTCTGCATAACGTTCGCCAACGAGCGACCTGCTTTTCCATCTCTCGGATCTCGTGTAACCCTGGGGGTCGATTATTTTACCGCTTTTGGGAATGAGAATCGATAAATTTGCCTCCGCTACTGGCCGTTTAAGCGACGAAGCATAGATTGGGCGGCGACCACGCGGTAGCGCTGAACATGTTTTACGATCGTTTGATCGATCGCAGCACTTTGCTGCTTGTTGGGCTAGTGCATGTTGGGGAATTCGTTGTTCAGCATCGGTTTCATTCGCCGGTTTTGGCGATGCACTTTTTTCTTGCGCTTCCTACTGGAAGTTGGCTTCTTCGTGTTTCGGTTAAAACTGGTTTCTTGGAATGGAATGAGTTTCGCCGCCCGGTCGTCGTCATGTGTTGTCGCAAGCTTGATGACATTTTCATGCCTTCGCTAAGAGTTCGTCGAAATATGCTCACTGGCCAGAGAAAGTAAAATGGACGTTCGCACTGAAATTGCAAAGAGACATCAATTCATCCCTTCCATTTCAAGTCATCCAGCGAGTAGGTTTTTTCTGCAGATCACACCACCAAGGTGTGTCTCAATTAATTTGCATGAAGTCGCGCAACTAGTTAAAGGCATGTGTCTAGGGAGGATAAAAAACCTGCAAGTAATACAATGATTACCTTCCAATTGCACCACCATTTGCAAGATGTCATTTTCATTAGCTTCAAAAGTCGTAAATCCATCTTTATTTGACTCTAGCACAACTTTCATCAGCCGTAATTAACAAACTTTGCAAATGTCGACGAGTTGCGCAACATCGATTCGTTCTAGCCGACGTCCCCCACGTTTCGAGCAAATCGAGCAAATTCTTGGCCCCCGCACAAGTGACGTTTACAAATATTTTGTCGCAGCGCCGGTATGATTTGTTACGATTAAAAGATTTCTCCTCAACCCCACAGAGAAGGGCAAACAAAGACCTTCGATTGCGCGTGTCTAGTGTAAGCGTGAAGGGAACGGGAGAGGGACACCGATGGGAGATGCGAACCAAAGTGTTCCCATTCGATCGGCCAGCTCGAGAATGGACCGCGCACGACTTGCTGTGGTGCGGTGGGCACATGTGTGTGTGAGTGAGGCTGGATGGCAGTTTGTGTGACCCAGTTGAAAGCATAACGACGTGGACAGAAACTCTGCCATTCCGATTCCATTGGAACTCCACCAGCAGAGCGTGTCTTAATTGACGCCTACAGACCATTACGGCCCGTTGGTTTCATCTTGACACTACCAGCATTCGTTCACTCGTCAAAAGGGAGGTCATATGGGAAGTTATCAATTATTTACTTTTTTCTTCCAATCCACCCTCCATCCCCCATTTCCCCCATCTGATTGGGTCCGGGTGTCCGGAAGGTGCCCTGCGTTATGGCGTAGTCATGGCTTGATACGGTGAACGAGAATCCACAACAACGCGTGCCAGCATCAATGATAAAGTAGCACGAGCACTGTGCAAATGAGAGACGATCAGCTTATTAGTTTGTAATGAAACGAATTGCAAGTTAATGTGGTCTCATGTGCCTAGCAATGCTTGTTATTTAAAAGCCTTTGGGCAAACATAAACATGTGGACACACCAAAAACAACACACGATCGTTCTTCTTAATGTTTTACAGATCTTCCACTATCTTCCACGACAGTCTCTCAGACACATAAACACTCCCTTCGTGGTAAGAAAGCGATCGACGAAGCAAGAGAAGATGTTATTGTTTTATTTTAATGTACACATTTGCTTACGAAATATGATGCGAAATTATTTCGTAATTAACTGGCAGTATGTGTCTTGCTTTAACCTTCAAAGCGTTGTTTGGGTACGGGAAGGTTTTTAAACAAACATTATGTATATCAAGTGTCACATCGCATCAATCAGATAAAATGCTTCGCTCCACGACATTCTCGAGCGGTGCCGATAAAAAGACAAAAGCGTGACGCTTTGTTTATCACGGCGACAAAATCATTCTGTAAATAATGAATAAATGTCGTTATCATAAAAGGAATTCCTTCTACTTGCTGTGTGTACGTGTTGCGTGAGTGACAAAATTCCACACCAAACGAATGTTTCCCGATTTGGTAGACGCAATGTATGTGTCTCGTCTATTTATTTGCACACAGCTTATGTTTTGGCCAGCAATGCTGCCAGTTTGAATCTATCACTGAACGCGCCAGAAATCACGTACTTTGACTCTAACTACCATTTGAAGGAAGTACGGTAAAGAGTGTTTGCTCTTATCAATAGCTGTAAAATGAAATGGAAGAACGCGTCGTTAATCACTTTGTCGTCATCGTTCATCATATGGTGAACGCTATCTAATCATCGACCGAAGTTGCGGATTTATGGCAGCCTCTTCACTTTGCGATAATTCAGTGTCTTTTTTATGGCTCAACGTGAGCAACAACAATGCAGCTTCAGTCTACTGGGAGCCCTGTGAACATTGTTTTACAACGCTCACCTTCCTGGTCATGGTATGTGTTGCCTCACACATCCTCTGCTTTCGTCATCGAACGCCAGCGACGCTGTGACTAATGTACGTTTAGTACCATGACAATCCGTACGAAACACACGTGAATCATAAGGAATCCGATCCACAATCTAAACAAACTTCCGCATAGATGTTAACTACGAGTAATGCAAAAAATGGCAAAAATGTGTTATCTGAGCTTCTTAAGACTAATGTGTTTTTATCTATTTTCTTCCTTTATCTTTACAGATTATCTATCAGACGGTAAAACACACCCGCAAACCCGCTTTTCATCCTGAGATTGTACTGCAGAGCGAAGAACTCCGTCACCAGGATTAGTATGGCTCGTGCGTGGAATCAATCGTTCGATGTTTGGCCCTGAATTAGAGGATCTGTGCTGCACAATCAAGAAGCGGCTCGTGCAGTTCATGTTTGTTTTTGCAACACACCTACACGATAATGTGCTCTGTATTTTCTGTTTGTTTTGTTTTAGCGAGCTGGCTGAAATAGATCAAACGAAGCAGATCAATGTTTAAACACAGCGCACGAAGGCAAACAAAGCACAAGCATTATTGCATAGGATCGCGTTTGCACAAAAGCATTAGGGAAAAGCAATGCAAAAACATGTGAAGATGTCATAAAACTCGAATTTAAAACCTCGTTAAGAGTAACGCTGGAAACTAAGCCGCTTGTGCAGGAGTTCCAAGAAACGAAACCTAAATACAGAAAGAGAACGAAAGAGCGAGAGAGAGACGTAAGATTCGAAGACAATAAGTACAGCAGCTAATGCGATAGCGACCGAGGATGACAGATAACTCGCAAGGTAATAACTAAACTTTTCAACACGATTACATGTAGACCGTATGAAACACATTCCTAAAGACACGGAAACCTCATTGACTGTAACGACGATGATAGATTTTGCCCATAAACGATCTTTACACTTGATTTCGAGGAAATGATTCTTTTGCGATAGATTTTTCTACAATTTTTAAAAATACACATGGAAGCTAGACCTTCCGATAGGTCTATTTTAGCGAGTAAGGCACGTTAGTACAGGTTAGCGAATCGAGCGATAGTTAAAAAAAAAAAAAGTAACAACATCGACAGACACACACATGTATTAGATATATAGATGTAGCACGCAAAACACGAAACGCAATCTCTAGCACCATGCGTGAAATCGTAATTGACGCGATTGATTTCCGTTTGGTACGTACTCGTTATAAGGTGTAGCAGGATGTGTATGTGTGTGTGTGTGTGTGTGGACGTGCGTGAGACGGCATGATTGTTTTGTGTCGTGATATTATCATGCCATTCTAGGGAAGCAAGAAAACTCACAGAACTTTCTAAATGGGCCGTTGCAGCCGATTTTGTAATGAAGGATGCATCCATGCCGGATGCTCCTTACGTGAAAACGCTACGCCATTTTAATATGCATTGAACAATATTTTAAGGTGCAAATAGGACGGTATACAGCAGAAGGTTTGGAATGTATTTTGTTTTTAACGTGTAATTATCATAGAACGATAATCGAAATGTACGTGTCTGCTTGTGTTTTCTTTTTAATTTTGAAACACTTCACCCGAGCTCTGGCGTTTACGTCTTTCGGGATGTAGCTTAATGTAATCAGTGTGGAATTTTATTTATAACACATTCATGTATTTGATGTAAGCACAGCATTTGTTTTAATCCCTTTTTTTGACTCGACGTACTAGTACGTTCCAAATGCTATGCGTTGGAATTGAAGCAAGACAAACCGGTGTCGTGATTAAGGACTTAATTATAAAAAAAAAGACAGAGCAAAAAATGAAAACGATCCAGTTTGGCAAAGTATTTTATAGAAGAGAGCGCCACTGTACGTGTGCTGGCCTAAAAACGAAATCCTAAAAGTAACCTCAGCATTTATTACAACAATATCTATTCCGATTTTTTTGAGATCATTAGCTTCCAACACGTTTTCGGCGCAACAATAGGGAGGAGATCAAACTATCGTGAGCTAAATTTTTAAGAACGATGCGAAGAGAACGAGTTTCTTGTGATAAACGTATAAATTATAGAATGTAATAGGGCAGCCGTTTTCCTGCCAAAAGCCCTCCCCCCAAAACATCTCCTCTTCCCTGGAAACACCCCTTATTCCACTTATCGAAATGGATTGACAATCAGTAGGAAGGTTTTCTTTCATTAGGTGCGTCCAAAAAAAAAGAAGAAATCGTTAGTGCTAAACATTAGGATGTAATTGTAACATTTGGCAAAACGTGTGACAAACGAAAATGTAATCGGTAGTAACGACGGGGAACAGATGGAGTAACTTTTGTTTTTTAACCACAATCCTTCCAGTCAATCATTCAGATTCTATCCAGGAGAGAGTAATAGTAGTAGTAGTGGTGGTACGGCGGCCCACGTTCCGTCGATTCTGTTTTCATCATTCCAGTAGGCACTCTCGAGAGAGAACAATAGGGTAGTTAGGAGGAGCACATTTGCTTTTCTATTGAAATACGATATTAACTCGCATATCACACTGCTAACAGTAGGGGTTTTGTAGAGAAGAATAGCTGAAGATGTGGTGCACATTATGCACATTCACAGAACACAAGATGCCATCATCTCGTACATCTCCACACCGAGACAGAGGGACGCTTTTAATGCGCACGCAAGTTTATACATATTTTTGATAAACATTCTTTACCGAAACGTAGACGATATTTTAAAACGAAAGCATTTTACAGAAGTTTTTAACTACGGAAAGCAGCACAAAACAATATTTATACACGAACGCATTTTGTAACGTTGTAATCGAAAAGACAATCATTGTAAGATAACTAAAGACAGAGACGGTTAGCGTACGAGGAGATGATGGCTAGCAAGAAGGATGTAATCATTGTAGCACAAGCGTGAAATTGCGGTGAACTGGCAAATGGTGTACTCGGTCACGTTTGTTGCAAAACCGTTTCTACTCTTCTCTATCAGTGCCTTTGGATTTGGAGATAGTTTTTTGCTTAAATAAAACTCACGTATGCTATTGCAAATAAATAGCGGTTCGTCCATTTCTCTCATGATGCATCTAGAACGAAACATTAGGTTTTTGACCTCGTCCACCAAAAACTCCGGCAACTTATGGCTTAAACTGGCAAGCATTGGACACAAAAATGTGAACTCAGCAAAAATGTGTTGCCGTCCTGCAACTGCATTGTTTTGTTTCTAAGCAGCGCGAGCGGCGGTTTCAAACACACGCTTACAGAGCGCGAGAAACACGCGAGGGCAGTGAGGCGGTCTGGGAATGAAATGTGGGGTAGCCAATAAAATGGACAGTTTTATTGTTGGAGCAACGGAAACTTTCGCTGTTTCGTCGTTCGCTCGTTGAAGATAGATGATTGCGGCAAAACGCTAGGCGGATTTGAAATTAGTAATAAATTGTTTAAAATAATGGGTCCAAAGATGGGTTTTCATTTTCGGGAGCTGCTCGCTGGAACGAGGAAAGATTACGCGGATAAAGTATCTGTTTGGGTTATGATTTGCACCCTGTAGGGGAATCGGGGGTTGGGAAGTATGTTTTTGTAAAATGGCACGTGAGTTACTTCGGGAACTTCCTTTCTACACTATCAGCATCCGCAGAATTAAAACTAATCACGCAATCCAGGGGAATTGGTTTCAAGTGTGTTACAATTATATACGTTGACGTTATTCTCTTAAACCTCGATAGTGGTAAGGACCGATCTAGAGGACGTCAAAGTTCTGCTGTCTGCTAACTAATTCTATTTGACACATTTATGGATGAGGTGGAGATATTTTACGCATCATCTGACTAACATGCGAAAGCGGACCGAAGTATACGATAGGGAGAGGGTTTCGCGATTGACGATTGGGTTTGTAACCTCATTTTGTGGATCTGGAAATTCCTTTAATTGACGGAGACGTTAACGACTTGTTGTGATTTGTGGACAAACCCATCGCAACTTCATGTCAGAAATTATGACTCAGCTCGACAGCAGAACTAGAACTCGTAATTTACTCTTCGTCACGAAGGAATGTTATTGCCGGAAGTGTGTCTCAACGTATTGTGTTTAAATGGTTAAACGGTGGTTGGTTTGTTGGTACCATGAGCATTTCTTTAAAATGCTTTTGCATCTGATTCAGATACTTTTTTCAGAATTGGCTAGCCCTCGCATTCAAAAGATTTATTAATTTGATTATTGATGCGAAGCGGAGCGGTTCGTTGGTCGAGGAGATTGCGGCGCCGGTCTTCGAACGGACAGGACCGAGGTTCGAATCCCATTCGGGCCATTCCCCCGTACGCAGGATTTAAATAATTTGCTATGGGTACATTCAAGTCACGAAAGCCAGAAATGGCAGGCCTAGACCTTTCGAGATTGTAGAACCATAGAAGAAGAAGAAGATTGATGCGAAGAATACGAAGGTTCCGGTAGCCGAATCCTGTGAGTATAATCCCCTTGGAAAGTAAGAGTTAGAGGTGTTTTGACACTTGGATTCCATCGAAACTTCGGACGAAAACATGAAAGTAAATTGGAAATGCAAGATTATGCTCAATGTAGTCCTAATTTGACCGAAAGATAGGCCTCAACACCTGCAGCTTGATGTCCAATCTAATTGAAGATGGCAGAAGGAGGGGCACAATGGATCTTCGGGGCTCCCACATAAAGAGTATGGAGACCCTCGATCCTCTTCCAGATCCACCATTTGGCCCCAGAGATATTCAGCATTACTTCACTTCAGTGGATTTATAATACAAACCGGATGCCTAAGCGGTGCCAGTATTCAACACGACAGGATCAAGATTGAAATCCCATCCGGACTGTTCAAATCCCGTAGTGAGGATCAGTGATGGGTCAAGCTACCCATCCAACATTATGACTTCTTGGTCCTTGATCAAAAAGTGCGTTTTTCCTCCGTTGCCAAAAATGCATTCGCCAACTCCGTCCATACAATAATCCACCACTAGTGAGAATTGACTATTGAACTACGTGGTATCTAAGTCTCGTCAGCTAATATTTGGCCAGCATGATTGAATAGGTCGCAGTGGATGAAGAGATGAACTTGCTTCAAAATTCTTTAAACCCAGAAGTATGGTTCCTTCATCTTTTGAAGCGCAACAATCTCAAGATCTCTGACCAGATAGAAAAAAGAAGTCTGTTTGTCTCTAGTTCCCGAACGGTGGGCTCCCGTTGACTAATGGCAACCAGTTTTCATGAACTTCTGTGTTCCAGGAGTAAACACAGGGATATTAAATACAGCATATAATACACAGTGTCCTCTAAAGCGACGAGTCTTGGATTATGCTGGCATAGGGTTCCAACGCTCTTGACACTTGTGAGGAACATTAGATATGAGCCAGTCATCCAAGGGCAACGAGATTAAATCACTGTTGAAGATGAAGCATTCATGCCCTGCTAGTCCCGGCAAAGTGATAGCATAAAGATCTCGCTCCCTCTCATGAGTAAAGGAGCTGAGGACTGAGGCCAAGTACTCATCATAGATAGAACCAATATGAAGGTATTTCAGCCATTAGAAGGGTACTTTTGAGAAATAAAGTAACACCGCACTTTACTCATTACGTACAGTTGAATAAAACCTTCCTCCAGAGCACAACGCGCATCAATAACAACAAGACACTCGGTACAGATAGTACGCTACCTAACCAAGTGTTTAGGAAGTGTACTCACAGTGAAAAGCTGTCGTTTGTTTATTATTGTTCCGTCGAGTGGATGAATACCTGTGTAAATCGTAATGCATAGCAATGGCCCTTTCATGGCAGGCATCATGGAGTCAAGAGTCAATTTAGCGCACTAGTATGAAATTGCGTGTATCCGGCGTAGAGGCACAAAAAGAAAGAAAAAAAGAAGTTCCCAAAACACATCACGCCACGAATGGGTAAAGCGGCGCTACCCGCAAAAGTGCAAACAGCAACATTTGTTGTGACAGACTCGTGGGAGAAATATTGCCCAGTATTGCCCTCTCGAAAAAAAAGAAACGAAAAACCCCTTTTGGAAGTCCCTATTGTTGTACGTATGCCGCTCCTGAGCTCAGGTGTTTCGGGTTGAGCAACTTTTGAAATTGTTGTTCGACAAAAGGTACGTCACGGTACTTGACAAAATGGGATGGATGGAGCGAAAAAAAAAAATTACACAAACTTGTAGAGCAGAAAGATGTAGTTTTTTTTTCGTTCACTTCGCTCCCGAGGAATGGTTTCAAAGTGTGTAGCACAACGAAAAAAAAAAACGTCCAGTTAAACAGCTGAAGAAGAACATACGTACGTACGTAGAGGGAATCATCTTTTATACGGTCGTCAGGAAGAGGCGACACATTTTCAACCCAACATCATCTCACGCCTCGGCTCCCGGAAGCTATCACCGGCCAGTACCGGAAGGATGAAATGAATTTGCGAAAGAACAAAAAGGCACGCGGGCACACCGAGGGGGGGTAGTACGGGCGACATTCCCAAACGATCCCGGAAGGGACATCAGTCGCCCACTTCGTGTCGATTATAGCCTTCGCCTGTCGATTGAGACGACCCGCCTGGCGCGGGGTCTAGCGTGAAGTGGTTTCCCATAGCGTGAAGTGCGGCGCTAGTATGCGAGATGATGACAGCAGGAAGCAGGAAATGGCCCCGAAGCCAATGGAAGGGGGAAAAGGACGGGTCCGTGCCCCGAAACCGTGCGCGCCTTTGCATCATTGAATCAAGTGTTACCCGACGGAGTGGCACAGAACGGGGTCGGCACACTCCTCTTGCGTACGGCGGGAATACACAACAAAAGGACCCGCGGGAGATGGCGCAAACGTAACGTGCCCGAGACAAGTGGCAATTGTGTGTTTGGTAGCTAATTTCATGCTTTCTTTCGCGCGACACACAATATGCTGGTTGGTGCAAAAACCATCCTCCGGTTGCTCTCTCTGTGTGTGTGGGTGGGTGTGTGGGAGGGGGGAGCCTTTTTCGAAAGCTTTCTTTGTCCTGCTTTCACTTCCCGAGGGGGTGGGATGCTTCAGTGGGGTTGGGTTAGACGCGACGTATACCCCGAAGGTATGTACAACATTTTCCCAAACGTTTTGTGCCGCTTCGTTATTTCATTTTAAGTTTCACCGTCACCGTGTACACGGAAGCGTTCATAAAGTGGCCCGTTTGGCTGCGAAAACGCGTTACACAAACGCGACGGGGTTGTGGTTTTTCTAATGCCCTTTTTACGCTTCTTTCTTTTTTCTTATTTGCTCTAGCACGCGTTATTCTCCCTTTCGTGTTCTTCCTTCCCAGCATTCCCAGACCATTGCATTCGGTGGCATGTCTACTGGTG
>AXCM01003925.1:0-22554 GCA_000473375.1 Anopheles culicifacies | reverse complement strand
CAGTAATATATTACAAATGAAGTTGATTATGCGCAAACCTAATGAACGCATTCAATCAACCCTAAACAGATGTAAATATATTTATCAATTTCCAATTAGTTCTGTCAGCATTCGGCAAGTGCGTGATGCGGAAACCTGTTTTCCTTCGCTGACAAACTATAATGGAATGAAAATTTATTCTCCCATTTGTCATCCTTATCCCGAAAAGGATGGAATGGGGGGGGGGGAAGGCGCCCGGTGTGTAAATTATCCTCGAGAGGCGCACATTCACTAACGTCCTAACGGATGAACGGTGAAAGGGCATGACCATTTTTTGATTAATAAATTCATTTCCTTCATCCGCGAAAGGGCGGGTGGTATAAGGAACCGAAGGGCTAGCGAAATTGTTTGCCATTTCGTAGATGATATGTCTGTGCCGGGCAGGATGAAAGCCAAATCAGCGGGAAACATCACCAGACAAAGGGCCCATCGAACGTTCGCGGGCGAGCCCTTAAGTCACTGTCAGCCATACCCCGCTGGGGGCATCCCGATCTGGAGCAGGAATGATTCATGGATGTAAGGCAAAGTTGTCCTCGATCCAGCCAGTGACTCCCTTTTTCCTAGGGAGAGAACGCTATTGTTTTGCCTATTTCATTCCGGGCCGGAAAGTGTGTTTACTATACCTCGCAGTCTATCCGTTTGCTATCCTTTATCAAGCAAACTGAACACTCAACCGGGCTAGGATTTAGTAGCTCGACAGACGGTTTTGTTACCCGGCTGTTGTAGGGTTTGATCCAGCGGGAGTTTAATGGCATGTCGGTTCGACAGTACACGAAATGTTACAATCAAACGCACATCCACTTCTTCACAGCGAACAAGGGGCTCGATACAGTCCGGAACGGTTTTTGGCAAAAAGAGGTTGAAATTTATGATAGGATTACATCCCGGTAAGATAATGTCTGTAAGCACCTGGATAATTTTTATAAATCGCCATCGATCCATTGCGGGTGTGCCGAAAGCTTCACCGTGCGTTTAGGTGTACTTTCGAACCGGGTTTAGCCGTGCTCCCAGGTAGACTTTCTGGCTTTGGCTCACCGAGTCCGAGGGGCTTGATTGCGGTCGAACATGAATCACGTTAATGGGGGTTTTGGGGATGTTTTAACTGCTTAAACTACTGTGTAGCAATGCTCGTGAATCGAAAAAAGGGAAATGGTTGTAAGCGCTCACAAGAGCTCACTCGCGCTACTATCACTCACCAAGCTGGGAGGAATCGACGAATATTGGGTGGGAAGGTTGGCGGTAAATGTTTAGGAGTTTGAAGCCCTTTTTCGCTCCTTTGTACGAATCGCAAAAACAAAGCCTTTACGCATTACCGATGAATGCCGCAAGTTTCACTCGGAAGATAAACTTGAAGATTAAGGATTAGGGAGCAGAGTTGTTTCCTTTTTTATTATTTCTCCAAGCCCTCCACCGAACAAAACAAAAAAGGTGTTGGAAAAATAGAAAAACTTTTCCCATCGATACACACGGCACCAGCGAAGGCGAGCTCGCCCGTTCGCTGCCGAGCCTTCCAGGCACGTTTCGTGGCAGTGTTTTATGGCGTATCGTTGGTGAGCAGCAGCAGTAGCAGCCACCCGACAAAGCTTCGTGACAGCGATTAGCAAAGTTTACGAGTAGTAGAAGCCAGCCAATGGTCAAAGTTATTGCCAACCGCCCGGTAAAACCCCGCAGGAGGCAGTTAGTCATATTTCGACACCGTGCAACGACAACTATTTGTTGGCCGTGCGCCACCGCTAAATTACCTACGAAAATTCCCCATCCTCTAAGGACTGGGCGCACTCAGGTGTTGATCATGATTCACGTTGTCGGAGTTCTGGAACTGGGTGGGTTATGCTGGTAAACATCTATCTTAGCAAAGTATCCCACGAGAGATGAAAACATTTGTCATATATTTCGCGAGTAGCGCTTCTTCTTCGGCTAAAATATCCGGCGCTAGTCTCATGCCATATTTACAGAGCTCGTAACGAATGGCTAACTTTTACCGCAAATACAACTCCACCCACCAAACCATCTACAGGTGCACGGTTCCATTTGGTGGAGGATAGGGGCTCGCTATCAGTTTACAGAGAGAAAGAAAAAGTTTGTTCCCATGGTACGTGAAAGCGAGTGATTTGAACCGCACCGTTGGCAAGTGCTTCATTGCATGTTAATGAAATGTACGCCCTACGCACCGGTGCGCAATGATGAGGTATTTAGCATGCGCTTGTGTTTACACTCGAGGACTTGTGTGACCTTTGGCTTTGGAGGAGCGCCCTGTTGGCCCTGTTGCGGTCCCTCGTCCGACGTGGCCAAGGCGTGTAACGTGATATAGCACATTGTACGCTTTACTTTCCACTTACGGTGAGCCTCGGTGGCTGAAGAACGGCATTTCATCTTCAAAGTGTACACACGAACGTCTTCTCGGGGAGACGGTTAAATTGTTAAGTAGGGCGAAGGTGTATATTTTATACGGTTGTTGATTACACCTTGACACGAGCGTCCCACGTCCACACGCACTTCAGTGTAATATCCAGCAAAACAGCGACACCCAAGAAATGTGGCTGTTACTACGTATGTTTGTCGCAAGTAAGTCAGCATAAGTGCGTAGCGTTTGCGAATCCGGAGCGCTGGATGCAATTTTGACATCACACGATATTCAAAACATTGGTGCTACTGTCGCTTCCCGGGCCCGTACGAAATTCATTTCATCGTGCAAACAAGGCATCGCCCGGCACTCATTTTACCGGCGTTGCGAGCACATTTGTCACGAGTACGTGCTCCACACAGTCATGCATATAAATGACAGAACGTTCTCGCTTATGAAACTTCGTGACCCACACTCGGCCGTTGAGCCGTGTATCCATGTGTTTGCTTCAGATTCTTGGGAGGAAAAACAAAATCCCACTCGTGGGGAAAGACGGATGCACCGATCCTTCCGGCAGCTGGCAAACGCAAACTGACGATTGTTATAAATTTGATGCTTATTTTTCTTTTCGTACGAACCAGCCTGCACAAAATGCCCAACTTCGGTCGCAGAGAAATATGCCGCATCCTCGCACAACCGAAAGTCACGGCCGGTTCGCAAAGCGTTCGTGCGAAAGATTGGCATTTTTGTCGGTGTTTGCCCAGCCGGTTGGATCGGTTCCGGAACCTCAAATCCCTTCTTCGGCGAAACTGGCCCAAAATCGGGCTTCTAATCAGTGTCGGGCGTTCCTAATGCGATAAATGTGGAACCGTACAAAAGCTCTAACCTTTCCAGTGCGATCGATATTTCATTCCGGCGTTGTTCTGGTGGTGGTTTCTTGGAGTGCTTCAAATTTTGTTAGACGCCAACGTAGATTTACTCGTGGAATGTGGTGTGTGTTTGGAGCAGCTAAATGTAAAATTCAAAGAATAGCTGGTGTCCATTCGCCGAAGACAAGCTTAATGGATTTTACTAACAGGAAGATTTTATATTCCATGGCTCATGAAATATGACAATTAACCGATGTCGTAAAAAAGCATTCTTCTGGGTCCTTTGCTGAAGGAAAGTTATTATTCTCCAATAGCCGCAAAAAGTCGTATAACTCTCTCAAGGTATGCAGACCATTATGCTGATGAAGGTAATGTGGATGTATTTGAGGGTAGATGCTAAATTAAAAAAAAAGCTTTGTTTGGCCTTGAATATCGTAGGCGTGTGTATCAACATCTCCCATTATTACCCCCATCATAAGATCCGGCGAGATTTACATATGCTGCTAGAGTTCCTAGACCCACATTCTTCTTAATTCAGTAATATTTTGTCACAAAGAAGGTTTTGAGAGATCACTACATTCGCTAATATCATCAAAATTTGCAGCATATTTGAATTTCTACTCAGCTTTGTTATTTCTTTTCTTTTCCAATTATTTTATTGAGCGGTTCTAGTTCAAAACTTTCTAGAGCTATTTTCATCCTGAAATGGTGCACCTACATCAGGCGTGCATGAAACAATTCTCCAATATATTGAACCCTCCTCGCGCACCTGCCCAACCATGACACCCAACTAAATAAAAACTTTTCAACCACTCGTTGCACGTCATTACCATGAGCAACAGGACCAGCAAGCAGTCACCAGTGGAGTAAATCAGCGGACATCGACAGCGTCGGCGACCGTGCACGGTCCTTCGACCTAGGCAACGGTGTCCTATGAGAAATGTGAAGAATTCAATTTACAATCATTTCTTCTCGATCGAAACGAAGTCTTTCGGTTGGGTGCACGTGCGTCCGAGGTGTGCCATCACCAGCCAGATCCATCTTCATCGCACGTGGATTCACCGGTGGAAAGCGGCATTCAATGGAGTGTTGGTACATTTTCGTTATTATGCATGAACAGGGAATTTGTGGACGCAGTAGTATTTTTACTCCCTTTTTCCAAAGATTGGGATGCCGACAGCGGCAAACCATATCGGCAAGCGGTCGATTGAGAAGATAAGTGATTTTGGTAACTGTAAGTAATGTCGAACAGAGGATGATGGTCACCGTAGTAGGAAAGCAGCATGGCTGTCCTTTTGCTTTTTTTTGCACCATGAAACCTTGTTCGGGGCGTGGCATGTAACACACCGACTAAAATCTCTTTCCAACATTAGCACATCGTAAGCAGAAGCATCAATTGTTATTTAAAATGAATGTGAAGCCGGGTTATGTTATGCATCCGTTTTGGGATGCTCCCGAACACACACAGTTTCTCCTGAGCTCTGGTATGCATTATTCATATTTCTACGCATTGCGAATCTGTGTTCGGAAGTTTCGGTATGAGAACTCCCGTTACCAATGTTGAGCGCTTCGCTATTGCATCTCCCAAAAGACCACCCAATACTGGACGTATGTACATGCAACAATCGTATTTTTATGAAATCTTTTTTCCTCCATCTGAGGTACTCGAGCACACTGTCCATGCTGGGAAGTGGTTCTGTTGCCGTTAATGGCTTGGTGGTTTAGACCGTGGGCCACTTTGTCCTAGCGTGTACTGGGGCAACTTACGGAGTAACGCTTACGGTGAAAGCAACCCCAAAACTGCCAGCAGCAAACGTTACAAAACGCAAATATTTATGCACAGTTGCTGGTACAGACCGGCCAGCGAGGCAGCGGTGTAAGAGCATCCGTACCCACACCGGCAGTTGACTAATACAACACAGCTTTAGTGGCGAAACCACGGAACTCGTCCGAAACGTTCCCCATGTGCGAGCGCGGCACAAGTAGTGATGGGATTTGAATATGGCAAGCTATCTTTCTTTCTCACGGCAACGGCCAAAACCACCGCAACGGTGCAATGCAAGTGCAGCCACCCGGAGAACTGTTCACAAAACCATAACTGTTGACATGATTATGCAGCAACACCAGACATCCATGGAGAGACCTTGTACCTTGTGGCCGATCGAACCCGAAGCCGAAGTCCTGGAGTAGGTCGGTATGCTTAAAACACCAACTGCAGCAGTTGCACTTTCGTATCAGCGCAAGCGGATCGTTTCAGGCTACAGAGTTTGGTTCAGTTTGATGAAAGAAAAAGTGAAATAAATATTTCATTAGATACAACCCACAGCATCGGCATTATCTGTGCACAATCCCCTCGTTTTTTTTTTCTTTTCGAGTTTAGCGAGAACAGGCAGGAGGGTATGGTTCCCACAAACTAACTTACACACTTAGCTTGGCCAAAAACAGCTCCACACGGGATGGTGTGCCACAATCTGGAATGGTAAGAAAGCCAACAGCAGACGGAAGTCTCGAAGCGCTCTATGTAAAAGCAGTTTAGTGCTGGAAGGTTGTGCGAACGATGCAACTACATTCCGTTGGATTTACAGGGAGCAACAGACATGCCATAGGCCAGTGGTCGGCGAGCTTCTTAGAGCAAAGAGTCAAATATCAGTATAATACGCAAAAATTGAAGTTCAAAAGAGTTTAATTATACTTTTATCACTAAAATTTCAATAATAAGATTAGAGTATATCGGATAGAATTGTGGAAAATGTCCAAATCTATTAATAAAACAATTAAGTATTGTTCTACAAAATTTATATTATATCAGAAATTTTCGCGGTGCAAACACAGAAATTGGTTCAATGAGCTTTATCCAACACTTTTAATTTTTAAACATCGTTGAAAACCTACAGCATGACCCATGTCTGAGGTCTTGGATGACATCATTGTTTATGACTTTTTTATAGGTTCGTTAATAACTGAACCACTTTTCGAAAAGATCTCGTCTTCGTCGATAGTGAAGTAGATCACGACTGAGCCTCTTTCGAATAAGGTAGCTCACGAGTGAGCTTCTTCTTATAAATGACCATGGCTTTTCTTCTGATAAATGAGGTAGCATCCATGACACCACCACATTAGACGAGAAAAAAAAGATCTCATTTCTTCAATTGAAAAATTCATCTAGTTTAGTCCAAATAAAGTAGTTAGTACTTTGACATCAGAAAATGAAACATACTTTGCCGACCACTGCCATAAGCTAAAGGGCACCGATTTCGATGGAGTGGTTAATCCACGCGTCCCTGAGCATCTGGTTTGATGATCGTTACGATGACAATGTGCATAGTGCAAAGATGCCACCCGTTATGATGACCAGATTGAACATTGTTTATGTAAAATTGGACATAAATCTGGGAAGGATGTTTCGAGGAAATTCATTACTCTTTTTTTGCTGGAGATAAGCAGCAACTTTAGGCAAAACATGTGAGATGATTGATAATTTCATGTTGGGGAAATTAACTTCTACCTCGATGGTGTTGCCCAGACAAGTGCAATTTATTTGCGGTTTACTGCTCATCTTCACGCTTCCCTCATCCATGATGACCTTGTCACATTGGTTAGCTCTTCTTATCACACCCGATGCACAACTCGTACCACCCAGACCTAGGGATACTAAACCACATCAACTTTTCACCAACAGCACTATATCCCGGACTCTGTTCGCCCAATAGCTTACGTTACGTTGCAAACCGACTGGTTGGTCTCGGGAAGCTGCACAAGCGTGTCCGGTTCCAGTTGGATTAAGAGTGTCATAAGTCATGATTTTTAGAAACCAATTTTCACACCGCTCTCTAGCAACTGCATCAGCACCTAATGATCGTGCTGTCGGATGACCAACTTTTACCGGGCCAACCGTCACCAAAGTAGGACCGGTTTTCTCGTGCATGACACTAATTGTGTTACGTTAGCTGGTACGAAATATATGTTCCAGTCTGTCGTCGCAGGCACGCTTCTAGTCCAATCGAGTCAAATGGACACTTCCAGGTTTGAAGGTTTTTTTCGCTCTCTAGGGTTTCAGTTTTCCCAATAAAGAACGATTTAAAATCACATGAATCAAATTGTAATGCGAAAACGATTGAAACCGGATGCAATCTCTGTACGGTCAAACATTTGATTGCCCTCTGCTGTTGCTGTCTTCTGCGCATTCTGTTCGTTGGTTGAAGAAGCGTTGTCGCCTTGTTGCACAACAGCTCCATCCAATGCCTTACCTGAAACGAAATGGGATCGAAAAAAGAGAAATTTCATCAAATTGCAATTGAAGGACGGGAGCGTACAGAAGTCCAGAAGTGGAACAATCAGTCCGCCTGCGACGAGCCACTTGATTAGCATTAGCAAATCGATAATGAACGGAACTCCCGACACCTTTTGCGAGGGGTGCTGCAATCATGTGACGACTTTTCGTCAGACACTCTCTTGGTTCATCGGAATTTTGGGGCGAAGTCCTCGTGCGCCTGGTCAAATCTTAGGCATCCACTTATCGAATCTCACTCCACGTGGCAGTGGAACAGGTTCAATTGGATTTTTTTTCCGTTCTGTTCATTTTGCACGGCAAATCGTCTCTTCCGAAGGGAAAATCCTTGATTTTGCGTCCCGAGAATCGAATTAGTTCCGTTTGGCGAGAAAGGACAAGAGCCCAGCCCGGAAATGCTGATTGCTGTGCGGAGCACTGGACAACTGGTTCAGTTCGTGGGTTTTTTTTTTTTTTGTTTCAGTTGCCTCGGTTTGAGAGCCTTCGTGAACAAAAACCTGAAGGCTCTAAAAAAAGCACACCATCGGTTTTCTAAATTCAAAGCCGAAAAACTCGATTAAAAGATAGCTTTTCTAGGGTTGGGCACATGCAAAAATCTGTCCCTTGAACGAGTGCGGGACGGAGTTTTGGTAGATCCTCGGGAGTGTTCTGACAGGAAGGTGGAGAAAGCGAAAAAAAACACAACTGCTAACGAATCGTCCTTGTCCGGACGTGGGATTCGGTGAAGAATGAAAAGCCATAATTACGTTGTACCACATAAGACAAATGTCTCTCAAAGGAAGCACCAGCCATTTGTTTTTTTCCCTGGAACTCTCGTCCGAAACTTCACACAAAGCTGTTTCCGGGTTGATGGTTGAGAGACGAGAACTTTTTAATTTGATTTCTATCTTTCCTGTGCCACTCAACCGGTATACGACGGGCGGTGGTCGCAATCGGGAACCATTTAGTGTGCGTTCTGGCCCAATCCTGGACGACTCTCGTGCCAAATTGATCTGCACGCTTAGGCGGCAATAAGTGATGGCTAGTTTTCCGGTTTGTTTCTCGCTCAAAAGCTGTAGCGCATTCCCTTCCCTAATCTGCGGTAAGGCAAGATGGAAAGCGAAATGTGGTACGTCCAACAGACGCCAATCATTTCGCAGACGATTATCACTAATCCACCCGAACGAGCAAGGATCTGCTTATCTGGTCGGCTGGTAGGATTTTCGCTGATGCTTCGCTACTTTCCAATTCTTCGCCTTCATCTTATCGTTTGGGAAAACCGTGGGAAAACGGTGCGCTTTTCAAGCGACCAAGCCCATTTGCAATAAAGCTTCGCTAAGCGATCACTCGCAATTTGGAGTCTTGAAAGCTTTAAAAGCCCGCACAAATAACATCCCAATAAAACCGATAACCTCCTGTCAGCATCGAGTGTGTCTGTGTATTGCTTGTGGGGGTAAAATCGGGAAAATTAAATTAATGATCCTTCCGGCGATGGAATTTTGGTTCACAATTTGCCCCCCTGTCACACCGACATAGCAGATGGCTCGATAGCTACGGTGTTTCGGAAAGGCTGAAAATAGAAGCCACTACGTGACTGAAGTAGCTCGACCTTTGGAACAACGGAGACTGGAGGCTTGCTTCGTGTCTTGGTTGGTTGTCAATGCCACTGGTGCGTGGTGATTCGGGAAAGGGTGGACGGGGCAATCCGAGTTAAGCGGGCTGACTGACAGATACAATCACTTGCCGTGGCTTTTAAGTGGAAGCCCGTTTTTCAACCACGTGACTACGTGTGACAACAATGACGCTGATGTTCGAGTGACTGAAAGGGCCTTTTCCATCCATCCCTCGGATCCTGCTCCAGGCTTTCTTGGAAGAACTTGAACTTAGAAATAAACCATGATCAAGGACAAGGGGTGTGTGGCCCAGTGTAGTGTGGTGATGACGGGTTGAGTGCGAGAACGTGTACAAGGAACACATTGCTCATTAGATGCCTGCATACAAAATTAACCCGTGGCAAACATCAAATTCCGTTACCTTTCTTCCAACCTATAACGGTAGAGTAAGGAACTCTCTTTCTCTCTCTCTCTCTCTCTCTCTCTCTCTCTCTTTCTCTCTCTCAGCTTCTCTCTCACACCCACTCTCTTTATCCCTCCTTAAAACCTTTCCGCAATTCCACAAAGTCATTAGCCAGTACGAAAGATGAGCCGCCGCATGTGGAATTGGATATTACCTTTCGGCTTTTGCCGACGCCTCCACAGCTGACAAGGGCACGGGCACCTTTTTGAACGAGGTGTAAGACATTGCTTTGTACGACCTTTGCGCACATCATGTGCAGTGAATAGGGCTTAGATCGCAAATCCGACATAATGCCATCAGACAACATGCGGTTTGGAGATTCAATTTCGCGGAAGCTGATTACCGGAGACGACGTTTCGCTTGTGTGTCATCTACGTGGCGGTACGTGTCCAATCCTCCCCATCCATCGCGGTTTTATGCACGGGACCCGGCACAACACCGGGACATGTCGTAAACAATATTTTATTGTTTCACGAAACGATCACGACCGGCACTCCGGGGGTGGGATTGTCCCGGCACGGCGCACAAAAATTGTCCTGTCAGCAAGGCTTTTCCCCCGGCGACGAAGTCGCGCGCGATATCGTTGACTTCCTGCAAAACCGAAACGATGGCACGCCAGGAAGATGATGAGATCTAAAGTCAATTCGATGGAAAGATAAAATTATGAGATGCGACCCCCAGCAAGCAAATGCTTTGTTTATTGCGGTATGCGCGGTGGGAAATGCGGCTCTGATGATACGTAACGCTTGTCGCATCCTTTAAAGATGTATTTTGCATATTGGAGTGTATCTGGGCGGATGGGTTGGATTGCGGATACAGGTTCAGATAAAGGGATAACTTGGAGAGCACTCACGAAGCAAAGTCGTGCTCGTGACATCTAGATTCAATCAAGTGAGTTTAATTCGGAAGTAGGCCAAGACCACTGGTACGTATATCTCATGCCGTTTCGAACTCCTTCCCATCTTCAAAAGCTTCTTATCTACCGGGCCCATTCTACTACGTGCTACGAAACTGTGTAATGATGAAGTGACGTAAAGGCAAAACCATCCACTTCAAGGTTGCTTTGTGTCGCTTTTTTCCAGCATGTTCGTTGGTGTCTCGTCATGGCACGTATCACAAGGCAAAACCTTCGGCGCTTCGGTACAATGTTACCAATTGACAAGTGACAACATCGATAAGCGTGACTTTTACCAATCACAACAACAATCATCCGTATCTTGCCCCCTCACCCCAGTGTGCCACCAGAGGATGATGAACTGCTTTGCTATCTTCTTCTCTTGACATTGGTAAGCTTGAAAGCTCTTCATCTTATCACGTTTGGAGAGGTTGTTTTTCTTTACATCCATCCATGGGTGTTGGCTGCTGCCAGTAATCTTAATGAAACGATCGAGATGATAAATTCTCCACGATTCGCTCCAGGTGGATGGGAAGTCACAAAAGGACATTGATCTGCACTGGGATTTAGGAGATGGTACGTATACACTGACAGCTGCCTCACGCCTAGAAGATGATAGCTTCATCAATCTCGACACTCTCGAACGAGGTGTCTGGGCGTGCGTCAACGCAACGTATCACTAGGGGAACACTGAAAAGAATTCCCACCGAATCTGACGTGAAATGGTCCTTGGGTTGTTGTCGTCACGCTGTCAACGTGTTTGCGACCATACCATGTTTGCTAGCGGCAACATTGACAAATCGCTGCTAGTGTATGGATGCTGGCTCAGAACAGGTTAAGGCTTGTTAAAAAATCTTCACATATCACGCCGCGAACGCACAACGGCCCCTTCACAGACAAGGACGCAGGTGGCGCTCTGTTTGATAAGGATTACCGATGACAAACTGGGTTTCAATGAGCCAAGAACCACGGATAGACGGATGTAGAGTGTGTGACGTGAGTGAGGCCTCGTCAAATCGATATTTGACAGCAGCCGCATTGTTTGCGGTGGGAAAAGTCTACACGATTGTTTACACACACTCCGGGCCGCACACTCCCGGTTGCGGCGAATAATGCTGGTGGAAATTAAACTGTCAGCAGCTTCCCGGAAGTGTTAAGCTGCTCACTGTACTTTCCACCAGTGGTGAGCTTATCTTATCAGCAAGAATTAATTAAACTGCTCTGTTTGTAGTGTTTAAATTGTCATGTTCGGAGATGCCTAATGATATTCAATGCTTACTTTACTCTCAGAGGAGTTCCGACCCATTTCAAAATCTTGAGGAATTCTGGAAGTGTGAATTTTATGATGTATTTTGAAGAGTGTATTATTGAATTGATATAAATTATTTGGTCGAATTGGAATATTAATTGTGCGTAGTTTCTATCGAAGAAGTTGGAGAATCGAAGATTATTGGAGAAACACCACTAGGAGTCCCCAAGAAGCCAATGATGGTCGTTTAGCATTCAGGTTAGTCTCTACAGCACAATAGGAGTTGTTAACCGAGAGAGAAGGGATGATTTGGGCGACTTCTGAGAGATCTCAAAAGGTGGAGCCCTTCCTCAACATAACAAAGTATTAGCTCTCATTCAGATTTGAGGCATAAAGTTGTCTTGTTGGGTTTTCAAATCTTAAGTTCCCTCATAAATAAAAAAGGAGTTACAAGGAGGTCGCATTCTTAAAGTACAATAAACATAGATATATCATGTTATGATTTGTCCATAAATCAACTGAACGAGAACAAATCCTTATTTGACAGCTGAAGATGTATATCATTCACGGAGCTTGTGTTATACAACATCCCATGTGCTTATCAGTGATCTATTCAAAGCCCTACCGTTTCCTGAACTTTAAATCACAAAAAAAACTACATTTTAGTCTTGACAATCTTCTTCCAAAGCGTAGCACAAACAATCCAACACACGCCAAAAAATAATCCAATAAAGAAAGCAGAGTAAAAACATCGATCGTGATAAGACGTACTGTGCAGGAACATCCTTCTCGACCATGTGCACGGTTTTTATCTTACGCCCAGCAAACACTCGCAGATATTTTAGTCACGCTCCAAAACACGCTCGCACTCTTGCCGTTCCCAGGGACCCTCGCTTGATTATGACACAGTCCGTTGGCAGGCGATGATTTATATTCGTCACGCGATGCGATGTCCTCCACCTCCCTCTGGGCCGGCAACCCTTCCGAATACCCACTCCATGGGTAAAGTTTTGAAGCTTGCCCATTGCACCATGCACACCAAATCTGTTATTCACGGTCAGTTTGCAGATAGTGAAAATCACAAGCGACAGTTTCCGATCCATAAATTTAATCCTTCCTCCCACTTGTCCGGTTTCATCACCGCTGGATGGTAATGGATAGGGAATCTCGGCACGCAGCTTCTTAAAAGCTGACCAGCCGGAGCACGCCTGTGCTGTGCAGCGTAAGTAAGCGATGGAATGAAGGATATACGGCTACTAATGGATAGCCATTTTGAATGCAACGGGATGAAATATTTCTTTCGGTTCGAACGAGATCCCTCACTAACAGAAAGAGAGGAAAAGAAACAAAAAAAAACATACGCCCATCCACCCATCCACCCACCCATCCACCCACACACACAAGTCAACCTTCCCCAATATATTTAGCGGCTTATGCACGCAATTACTTCGAACGCGTTCCGGATGAACGGTCGACAGCTTGCCGGTGCCTGGGACGTGTTTCACAAAAGGTTCAGCTCTGTTTGAACCGTTTCCTTACATTGGGAGCCTAATCCGGCACACCGCCTACACCATCTTGCGAAAAAAACAGACACGATGAAAAGATGCGCAGCGTAGCATGCGAAAGAAAAGAAACGATCATGGGTAAATGCCTTCGCTTCGTCGCTGATGCACTATCATGCATCTTGCCTGTCTGTCTGTCTACCTGCGCCACAACCATCCGCTCTGCGATGAAAAGAATATATGTATGTGTGTGTATGAGCGTAAGCCTTGGATTGGCTCGTCTGCTAGGTTCGGATATTCGGAGCTGCTCCATATAAATCGTTCCACTTTCCACGTGGATTGGGGGAAGTTGCGCTAAAAGCGGACAATCATCCTTACGGCATCCTCCAACCAGGAAAACTAAAATGGATGGCAGAAGCAAAAAAATCGCATGGCTCAGCTTAAGCCGAGTGAAAAATTGTTGAAAACAGATCCCGCGTTTACGTGGAGTGTTACTACTCCTTCTGGCTTATGCAGACTCAACGCCGAACGTTAGCTCTTCTTCTTCGTGTTGCGAGCGAAGAGTTTCGATTGCCTCAACGATGGGAAACAACAACACACAAAAAAGCGAACTACGGCAGTGTAGCCTGTACAAGATGTGATAGCTATATGCCGACACACCAGAGTAGTGGGATATGTAAACAACAAAGGAATGCAAAACCATCGCCTTGAACGATGCGATACGGGAAGTGCCCGGTCCGGCACGGGGATTCGGTGGCAATGAAAATTAACGACGTGTCGAATATTCGTGATAACCCTCCGGGATGCGAAGGAAAGGCCGTTTTTCCGGGGCACAACGGAATGCGGCTCAATCGCTCGTACGGGTTGCATATAATGCATAGTAAATGAAGTTTTCCTCTCGCTGATGATGCCCGATGCAGGCGTGCCAGAAATAAAAGAAAGTGAATATGCGCAATAACAACAAAAAATGGAGCTGGAAAAAAATGGCGAACTTTGCACAGTTCGCATGTCCGTAGAGCGTGGTATGGCATGTATCAGTATGCGTTCCCGGCGAAAAACCAATAAATTTGACATTCCTCGGATAATGACGTTCATTATGGTGGAATGAGAATGAGCAGTGAAAGGGTTTTTTTTGTGTGGGGGGATGGGAGAAGAAGCTATTATGTGATTTCAGCCATTAAACCACTTCCTGTCTTCTTGTGCAATGTGCTCTGTTCACACGGTTCGGTGAAGAAGCTTAAAGCCATATGATCATCTCACCTCGTACAAGATGCCTAATGTCGTTAACTGTAGGGGAGAGTCTTCGTTTTTCTCTTCCCCTTCTTTTGAACACAAAACATTCCTCACATATATCTCTTCCGCTTCGGTAAATATGACTATCAATAGCATAAATATTCTGCTCTCCTAACGGACGACCGGAACACATCTTCCAGGGAACGTCTCAAAAGGAAGAAGACAAAAAAAAACGAGCTCCCGGGCCGGTAATCAACCGAGCGTCAAGATTCCGTGTGCACTCGTAAAGAACATCGTTAGAATGTTTTAAACCGAACGATGGAGCTCTGTCCGGGTGATTAGAGGGCATAAAAGTGGAAAATCTCTGAGCACTGATAACTATGTGCCCGAGTTCAACCAGGTTCCCGTTCGGCTTCTATGCAAACAGGACGGGAAACGACGCAGACGACGAGAAGGACGATGAAATGTGAGACATTAATTTCATCAGAAGATCTTTCCTGGTAAACATATGATACTGCTCCCGAGGAAGATGAAAGTTGTACGAAGAGTTTTGTACAGGGCGCCGCAAACATCAAAGCAGGAAAAACTGCCTGCCTTTTAGCCGGCGGAGAGCAAATAGCGTAGGGTTCAGAGCGGAGTACGTAGATGCCAAAGTGCTCCGGAACGGTAACATTCCAATCTGGTATGCATTCCTAAACGTTCTTACGGGGCGTTTGCCCTGTACACCGTTCACAGGGTCCCATGAATAATTAATGTCCGTAAGCTTCTGCCGGTAGGCCGGCAGTACTCGGCCCAGGTCGCAGAGTTGTCACAAGACCCTAGCACGAATCTTTCCATCATAATTGAATCTAGATTTCGTCTATTCATACCCGGAAAGCTTACCGACTGCTTTCCCCCGTCCTCCCACCTTGAGTGGTGAGCAGGGATTTGCAGAAATTGAACACTAATCCAATGCGATCCGTTACACGTTACCCGTTAGTCGTTACGAAGTAAATGGCTGTATATTTATTTTATGTCCCCCAATCTCCCCATTAAATAAACCGCTCCACTTACCCGCGTCTAAGCATCGTGGCCCACCCGCTATTGATCAACTTTAATCCGATTTACTTCATATCGTAGCTGATATAAAACAGGGGAAGCAGTTGCGCAATTTGCTAATGGAAAGCATTTAAATACTATTAATAGCGTAAGAAGGGGCGGAAAAAACGGCGTACAAAAACGTCTCAACCATTCGAGGTGCGGCACGTCTAACTAACTGGCTGCAAGTATAAAAAGGTGCACAAGTGACTGTTGTTACTGCAAGAAAAAGAGCTTCCGATTTTACGCTTGAGTAAAAACGAAAGCCGGAGATGATTTCTTTGGTCGTTTAGTAAAGTTTTGCACTTTTACTGGTGTCGCACACCGTTTTTGTTTTGCTGCTGAGGGGAAAAAGAAGATGCTTTCCATATTTAACTTGTTTGTTTCTTCTTTTTTCGCTTCCCAGTTCTGCTTTCAGGAGTTTTCCCATAGCTCAAAAATGAATTCCACAGTTGAAGAGTCGTCTGTGGATGTTGAGGTTTTCTTCTTCAACTTCATCAACTACTTCAAGGTGGTCCGGACGGTTTGTGTTTATTTCAAGCAGAATGCCGAAAGAAATACACACAGCCATCAACTCCACTGGAGAGAGAAGCAAACCCTCGTCTGGACAATTTATTGGATGCCTTCGTTTGACCTAAAGCTCCCGAGCGCCAGCGTCCGGGTTCGGGTATAGTGAGTGTGCCTGTCCCAGGCAGCAATATTGTTGCAGTTTTTACTACTCAACCAGACCCGCGTTACCAGTCCAGGGAAAATGGAATTGAACCAGTTCTTCAACCTGGTGGACGGATGTAACCGAACAGCATAAAGCATCATTTTTTGAAGGTTGGGAAAAACTTAACACAAACACTCACCTAACCGACGTAGCTTAGCTAAGGGGCATAAAAACACACCAACGCTCAACAGATGCCAGCAGAGTGCGGTGTTTTGGTGCGATGTAATATAATCCTACGAATCACAAACCACCCGGTAGTCCTTGAAAAGCCTGAAATTCTTGGTTGTTTTTCTTATTTTTTTTTTTCTTTTAGGAAGGAAAAGAACACCAAAAGCTCACTCTCAATTTCATTAGGAAAGTTTTACGCTAAATTTCTCCGCACCAAGCAATGTTTCTCGTTTGTGAGTGAAATCAACACCACTGGTTTTCGTGTTTTCAGCGTACCTTCGGCCAAACCTCCATTGGAGCGCCCATCGGGAAAGACAAGAAAAGCAATCAAGAAAAACCAATTATTCGCAAATGAAATCATTTTAATCTGTTTGCTTATTAGCGGAATGTTTCGGGTGCTGTTTTGCCGGCTTTACTACGTGCGTACCCGGTTCTGCCGCTCTATGGGGCAGGCAAAATCAAAGTTTACCACCAGGCATCCGATGGTCTTCTTGCGTTTGTTCGCTGTTTTGGTATGAAGATTAATATGTGGATGCTGCGAATGGTGGTTGGTTTTCTGGTGCCTTGATGCCGGGGCAAGATATTTCATTCTTCATCTCACACCTAGCGAGCGTAGTAGAATCCCAAATGGAGGCATCGAGGGCGATGATGAAATGGCCGTGAGCTAAGCTCGGGTTGGGATAATTGTTTTAATTATTCCCTTTTTGCTAAGCTCTCCCTGTCGGGCGTCGGTCAGTTTGTGGCGATCGTTTTACAACACTTTGTCAGAGCTGTTATGAAACGTTTACTGTAGGCCGACGGAAAACTCGATAACGTAAAATTTATGTGGCTTTGAAAGCATCACACGCTTTAGAGCTGAAAATACACAAATTGAACATGTTCCGGGAAGAGAAGAGCAAAAAAATGTAATGTATTCAGTTTGTCTTCCTGGAGAACTCTTTCCCGACCCGCGTTTTGACCGTTTGGGGTGACCTTTGCCCTAAACAACAACACCGAACCGCACTTCCCTGCTTGACAAGGGTAGTACAACCGTGAGCATGCTTGAATCCCCGGGTCGAAGAGCTTCCTAATGGCATCGTGACAGCAAGACGAGGGTTGATTTGTACCGTACCGTAGCGGGGGTGCGATATTTCGAACCTTACCGCGTGTTTCTACGATAAAATATGACAGGCACAGGAGTGCAAAAATTAGCCGCACACAAACACAACCCATCGCCAACGGGTAATCAATCACACAGAAAATTGAGGTCGAAGAATGCAGAATAATGTGGGCGCACCGGTGCGTGGAAACTTCTCGTACACACATCGTACATATGATTAGCAAGTGTTGTTATGTTCTCTACCACATGAATGCATAAAAGCAAAAATTGCAAAACATGATGTAAATAGCCACCAATCGATGGTTGGCAGCTGCCATGGTACGAACCAATTCTCATGGACCACCGGTTACTGTGCGGTGTGGGAGCTGAGCGACCAGGCGTCTCCATCGTTGATAAACGACTCCAAGGAACTGCTCAGTGAATTGGCAATTTAGCTCTCACTAAGAACTTATGGCTTTGTGTTGAATAGAAGCAGGGAAGGGAAATTCGATGAGTTTCCTGATTGACTCAGCTGCTTCGACATAATCTTGAGTTTGGCAGTTTCGGTCGGTTAATTTGAAAAGCTCTCAGCTCTTCTAAATGAAAGATGATTGCCTTTTTTCAGTTTTAATCCATTAATGGAAAACTTTTTTGAATGTTTAAAATTATATTGGCTTCCAATTCAATGAAAGTTTATAATAAATTATCATAGCTAGAAGTTGACATCTTGTAACTTAATAATATGCTTATTCTTGTAGTTACATCCGATTGGATGACAAATAATAAAAGCTTAATTCTTTGCGTGACTTTTTTTTCTGGTACCCTTCAGCACAGCAGCTGCCACTAACTGTGACATTGGAGGAGGAAAAAGTGATTATTCACGCTTTTTTCCGGGAACGTTACGGTCTACCGAGTTTGCAAGTAGCTTTATCAAGATGAAAGCAATCCCACGCAACGAGGAAAACGTTATGTTACTGCCTACCATGTTACGTTCCCGGTAGAAACGAGTTGCCCAAGGGTTCAGTCTGCGAGTTCATTCAACATTAACACTTCTGACCGGAAGCTGATTCTGTGGTTGCTTCTCCCCTTTTTTATTACTATTTCCCCCCCCCCCCCCCTCCCTCTCGAACCAAAGTCTGGTTGTGGCAATATTTTTATTAACCTGCCTTCTCGCTTCATTCGTGAGTCGCTTTTGTTAGATGATTAATTATCCGATGTTGCGGAGACTGTGAACTGTTTCGACATCCGGTGGCTGCTGTATTGCATACCACGATGACAACCCAATATTTTTCTGTAACTTCCAAAGGATAATACTACCCCCAGATGGGAATGTTTCACTTCCGATCGATGTTTCGGCAACATGACCGTGGCGTTCATAACACGTCATCCAAACGTCGGTACCAAGCGGCGTTATATAGTTTATTTCCAGCTGAGTCTGTCCAGCGCCTGTAACCGGCAGCCACAAAACTGAACAAACTAATGAATTTTATCATCGCTTGTTGATGACTTAAGCCTCACGTGCTCGGTAGCAGTAAGCAACGAGGACCACTATATAAAAAAAGCTTTTTTATTGCGACCGGGTTGTGTTGGTTTTATGCCTCTCTAGACTGTTGCATATTTATGTCTCTTTTAACCAATACAAACGATTCTTTTGGATTGACTTTAGAACCTAGAAATGAAAAGAATCATTTTCATGCAATTTTCATTGTATGAATAATGTTTCTAATTTGTTAGTTTAAGCAATTGGTAATTAGTTTAGTGCAATCCGTACCGATAGGATGCTACTTTTTTAAGGTATGTTTCTGCTCCATTTTACATCGTTTCATTTTGGTGGTTCGATTGTGCTTGACGTGTGCTTCATGAATAAATCATGACACGTCAAAAAACTGTCACTGTGTGGAATAGCTTGAATTTCCATCCTACTAGATTCAATCATTTCATCACAAGAAAAAAACAACAATTGCTTACAATCCAAGCCTTCCATATGCAATGCAATTTACACACAAAAACACATCCCAAACGTTTAAAGAGCAACTGCTAAAGGATTGACTATCGCTCTCCTCGAAGCAATTTTCCGTGTCATCTGGCAGCCTGGCAGGGACAAGATGGAACCGAAAATTCAAGACCCATCACCATTCCGTCGACCATACGTGCGCTTCTTGCTCCGACCCTGTCCAGACGATGTGCCGCTTGAGGATCGTGAAAACTTCCTCGCTCTCCTGTACATCCACGATTGGAAGAAGCTCGCGGCTGCCTCTGTGTGCCTTCAATCATCGAAATGGTAGTGACGACAAAACATCAGCCGTCGGGTGAAAGGAGCAGTTTCTTTCTTCTACATTTAAGATTTTCCCCGAATGCGACCAACACCAACAATCGAATTTACCAGAAAACAATGTTGCTTTCGCACCAAAAACCATTTTGCTGGCAAACGAAAGCTGTTAGCCTGAAGCGATTAAATTGAACCATATGATTACGGCAGTGTATGTGTGTGTGTGTGTGTTTGTGAGTAACAAAGAGGCAAAGTGTGACGGATGGTGGATTTGCAATTCGCTGAAAAAATAATCATTTCGCCCAGCATGCTTTTCGAAACACGAGCTAAAGTTGATTTGGTTTTTCCTTTCCGAGACATTTGAATTCGTTAGAGGACGGAGAGAAAGAGAGAAATAAAAAGCACTTTCTTAAATGGAAATGCACTGGCTCCGATTTTGAGTGGGCGATATGAGCACTCGGAGCATTTTGCGACTTAAGATATGCCGATCGAGATAGCGATAGATGTATGCCGTACGCTGGCGAGCAATTTCCAACTCCATTAAACGCATTCAGAGATATTCCAATCCAAGAGACAACGGGTTTTTACGGTTCGGGTCCTCCGACAAGAGCCATTTGTTTGATACGATTCGATAGAACGCTAATACGATTAAATCTCTTCTGCTGGAAATACCCGAATGTCCAGCGCATTCGAGTAGCTGAATGCACGTGCGTAACTTCATGTGTAGCTTACCTAAATAAGTGCTGTTTGTCAGTACCCAGAATATCTTCAGTGGGTCCACCATAACGCTGATCAGTTGCAGTATCACTAGTCAAAACCACAAATCGTACTCAATGCACATGGTTTGCCTGGCTGCACTATGGAATAAACCACTGGGGAATAACTCTGCCCGGGCAAAATGCTTGTGGTTTTGTCTTCACTTTTATTTTCGATTACTGTCAACCCGCACACCGTACGACGACAGTTGAATAATTTGCTAGCGATAACGAAGGAATATGATTAAATTCAATTACACACTCCAGTTTTAATGGATACCTAAAATGGAAAAGGAAATGAACATCAGCCAACGAACGAGGGCTCGAGCACTAGCACACACACACTCACACACACACACACACACACACACGCTTTTTATTGCATTTTCCCAACACAAGAGCCAAACTTTAGCAAACGATGTCTGCAAAGCATCCGGAACCGGGACCGCGTTCCGGAATAGTGTGGCACCATTTTACTTTCCCCGTACGACACGGACGTCGTGGAATTTCCCAACGGAAAATGTGTCCTCCATTTGTGAAGGAATATTGAGTGCGGTTTGCTAGCAAAGAATCGCTCTTTTCTTCCCTTTTTTTCACACACTCTCACACTAATTTTGTTCACATACACTCACACGGGGATGCGTTTCCTGGTGAAATAGTTGAATGCTTGATTACGGTGGAAACTTATGCAAAGTGGTAAAACTGTGAGGATCCTCCTCAAACATCAACACACACCGACACACTGGTATTATGGTACGCTAATGCAGTTATAATTGAACAACTTTCCACCATGTGAGGGGTGGGGGGGTTTGAGAAAGGGGAAGGTGGTATTATATACTCTTATCAACACCCCACCAGACCCAACGAAAAAGTCACCATTGAGTGTGTGCGTGCCATTTTTCATTGGTCCAAGCCAAGGCCGACGTCGATACGCTGCGGTGCAATTATTCGGGTGGATTTTGGCCGATAATCCGCTTTCATTTATACCACCAGGGTAAGGGGGTTTCCGTTTTCGAGTGCTTGTTTCGCGAATAAACTCCAACTGTGTTGTTTGCGGCTGGTAAGCTACCCGGGGACGCGCCTGACTGTCGCGTCACCAAGATGCCACGTTCCGGTGTCGTTCCCAATGATAAATGGTTCCACCGAAACCACCGTAAGAGGCGCCGGAAGCTTGCTTTCGTAATCTCGCACAGACACAAATGCCCGCGGCTGGCCGGAATGGTGGTATCCTCCCCACGTCTGTGTGCGTGCGCGTGTTGTTTGTGTTTTGAGGTTGAATAGAGTGTAGTCGCACTGTTTGTAACGCATTGCTGCAATAGTGCCGCCAAGAGTGCGAACCATTTGACTTGGGGCGCTTTTTTTGTATCTGATGCTGTACATTAGTTTTTTTTCTCCCTCCTCAAGAGATCATTTGTTTTGCGCACACATTCCGTCGGGTTCGGGTTTGCAGGCAGGCTTTACAGAGATCGTTCTCTGCAGACACTTGTGCAGAAGGAGAGCACCCATACAAACATTATCGCAAAAGGTTCTGAAGCCCCGCTGCACGGTCATATTTACCGTCGGTGCGATATGTCACACTCTCAGTTAAGCTCACAAAAAAACAGAAAACAGAAAACCTTAAAAGTACACTGCATTCCTTTGAAAATTTGAACGAAAACGAAGGAACTCCTTTCTTGTTCATCGTTTGGTTGTATTTTTGTTTTCCACTTTTTCAAAAAAGAAAAACTCGTCATATCACTCCGGTAACGTATCATGCCGCGGAAACGTTAATCCATACGCAGTGAAAGTTGGTAAGCATCGACTGGGACCGGGAAAATGCGAGGGTTTTCCCGCGCCACAAGAAGACGAACTTGCTGTGAAGTGCTGCTTCCACTCGTGTACGGCAAGCGCGACCAGGAATAATGTGAAGCCGTTGCGCGCTTTGTCGATGGTCTTTTGACGCTTTTGCCCGCGCAAAGGTGCTTTTCTTTTGATTTTTCCCCCAGCACATGTGAAACTACATCACCACGGGGTTGATGAGT
>AXCM01003924.1:0-22634 GCA_000473375.1 Anopheles culicifacies | reverse complement strand
CATCGGATAAGTTCTTTTGAGCCTTATTTAGAATTTTGTCACCATCACTTTGTAAAACATGATTTGTCTCTTCTACCTTGTTTTTTATTGCAAAAAAAAAAACTTATTGGTAAAAAGAGTAAAACGCATGCAATAAATGCCAGACACAATGAAATATGCTTTAATGCCCATATTTGGAGCATCTGTTAGCACTTCCTTATGCATGTTATGCATGTTAGAAACATCCAGGTAGGTGATTTACATGATCGTGGTAGGCGATCTCGTACGATAACCTAGCAGGGCAGACCTGCACTTCGAATGTTCCCAAAAAAACACTCTCGAAAAAAAAACCCTCCACAGCCGTACCTTAATCAACCAACAAATTTCCTCACTTTCATCCATCGATCGTCTGCTTGACGATACGCCCTCTAGTTCCCACGTACTTTACAAGCCACAAAGTGCCAATTTCCCATTAGTGGTAATACCGAAACACACAAAAGCTCCAAACCCTCAGCCACCCAATACCTCAGAGCTCGGGATGATTGCCATTTTTTCCTCCTTCATCAATTTTCCTTTTTTTGTATGTCAGCACGGACCGGCCAACCCGGCTGCCCATGTCTCATGTGCGCCTCTAGGTTTAGGTTTTTGTAACCGATATCTTCTCACCTCTATTGCAGTACGCGGCACCCAAGAAAGACCCTCGGTCACCCGGTTAGCGATCGGTGTCAGAGTGTTTCTTTTCAGTATTTTTGGGGTGTACATTATCGGTACCCACGGAAGTGATTCATTAGAAAGAGGTTAGACGCACAGGCACAGTGTGGTACGTCCCCCGTTCAATATCGCTACGGGTGTACAAGATCACGATCGCAAGCGAACCGCCAACGAGACACCAAAATACACGGATGCTCGATTTGCGAGTTGATTTGAAATAAAATGGATACCTGATAAAGCAAAATTACACAGCACGGCCTGAGGCGACCTACATCCGGCTGGGGGTATCGGGAAAAGGCGATCAAAACTCGCCGAAAAGAACACATCGCTCTGCGAGGGCTACGCGGAAGGGTAAAAAGATAATTGCCCTCGTTGTCTGCCTGTACCAACAGATATTCCCGCCCTCGGAACTTACTTTCAATCTTTGCGATTGGATTTGCGAAATCAAGCGGCTAAGGTTGATCTTTTGATAAGGTGCGTACACCACGATGCAAGTTGGAACACTTTCACCGAATGGGATGGGTTTTGCGAACATTTATAGAGCGAGCTGCTGTCAAACGATCGATAAAATAATGTCACCATAAACAGGAACTGCGAGCAATCATGACGAGGAGCGCCTCGAAACCGTGTCACCTCATACCGGTGAGAACTCATTAGGTAACACAAACACTTGCAAATTAAGCTCCACAAACCCTTTTTCCTTCTTCCTTTACACGATTGGTCTCCAGTGTCGGTGAAGATCGTTGAAGCACTTTGACATTTCAGCGTCCAACGAGCCAACGAGATCCCCCGTGCGAAGCTTATTCCGATGACCCGTTTCCGAATGTTCAAGCCAAGAACTGGCTTCCGACCGACCGACCGACAGTCAGGCCAACCAGATCAGCACAGCCGGGTTGGATTATTCAGGGCACGTTCAAGGCTCGAATCCAACGTGGTGGGTTAGAGTTGGCTACCGCTCGGTATCGGAGAGACTGGTACAGCCAGCCAGGAACGACTCAATTAGTAACATTAACCTATATCTACGCTGCGCGTGCATTTGCGAACGGTGGCAGCAAAACGGGATGAGCGTGAATAGGCCCCCGAACAACAACAACACACCGTGTCTTTCGAAGCAACAACAACAAAAAAAAACACAGCTATTCATTTCCTACCCATCCACCAGGCAAAGCAGGAGCAGGAGTGTAGATGGGTTGAGGAACTGAGCTTGTTGTTTCAGCGTTCAGAAGTTGCATTTACTTGCTTTGGACCAATGCAGATGAGCAACCGAGGTTAAAGGTGGCCACCGAGATCTCGTACCGTGCGCAGGCGCATTAGCACCAGCCAGCCAAGTACCAGAAATGGTTCGAAATGGAAATTGAGGTTGAGAGTGCATCTCATTAGACTACCGACTCCGCCGAGTGCGCCCGGAGGTTCCCTTCCTTGTTCGGGGTACTTCTTCCGGGCCAACCACAGTGCCCCGCGCGAGACGGTGTGTCTCGCGGCGTGTCGAACCCATTAATCAACGTCTTGCCACCAATAGCAACACGAAGAGGAGTTGAACATTTTCCCAGCCTCGTTGGAAATCGACGTTTTGAGGTTCCGTCACAAACCGAGAAGCGCTTCCTTTCTTTAGCTTTGAAATGACCTTCTCGTTTGGTTCGGCCCATGTTCGTGGAGGCGTCTAAGAATCTGGATTCCAAATCAGATCCAAGCGCACGATTCGCCTTTTCCTTTTTGGCGAAACCGTCCGGAATCAGATATTGTGCCTGCGGGAGTAGAAGGCGATTCCAAAGATTGCAATAGTCTCGGCGTACATTATTTATATTCCCATTGTGATCTCTTTCAATACGTACCCCCACAGTTGATACGTACTGTGCTACAAAAATTGGTACATTTCGGAAGCATTCTCTCCTTCTTGCTGTCCATCATTCTAGACAAGATGCCCTCCTCCAGCCCCGGTCGAGAACTATGCCATCTAAGATGCTTTCGTCGCCGTATCCATTCAATTTCCAAGATTCAGTTCCAATCATTCAGGTTGATTCATCTCTCCTCCATCTCGCCGCGAAGCGTACTCTCTATTTATGCACTTTCGTGCTGCATTGTTTCCGTACCCTGCCGTTTCTGCTTCAGGTGCATTGTTCTGCTGGGTGCATATATTAGACCCCACACTCTCTCGTGGGAGGTCCACGTTTGCTTGAACAATCAGATGCTAATTATCAGACAGACCAGGGATCCGTGTTGCTGCTCTGCTACCGGTTGGCGTAAATTCACACCGTTCGAGGACTGAACACCCCTGCCGGTCGTTAGACGGGGCTGTGTATGCCCTGTACATATATCCACAACCCCCGGTTTGAGCGGGTGGAGATTGTACTTCGTAGATTTATTGATACATTCAGACGAGCTGAATGAGTCGCTTAGATGATCGTGTGTAGATCTCTGGATGGATCATTGCACTCGCTTTGCAATACACCGTTTGTTGCAACGACTTTCTCAACGATGAAGCAACACTGCTGCATGTGGCGGGGTGAAATGCACAGTAGCAAAACAGTGTAACATCATGCATAAATCTCCACTAGTTTGTTACGTGTAATTAATTTATTGCAACCAGTGCAAATCGTTGAGTCTTGCTTTCGGTGTATTACTGTAAATGCGGACGCTGACCTTTTGCTTGTGGTCGTTCGTCTTTCACTTGGTCCTGTTAAATGCTGCAAGCATACCTTAGCTTAATCAAATTCGGCTGCCTGTGAAATACATCTTGATTTGAGTTGTGATCTGGTCGAAGAACGGTAGATCGGTTAGGTGGCTGTCTGTCGTGAATATATTACACGTTGTCGATGCATGGCAGCACACACCGTTAGTGTTGTGTCATGAGCTAACTGTCAGCAATGAGCAAGTGACTACAGATTGAAGTACTCCTCAGAACTCCTAATCTCCTTCAGCTACCTCTGTGAAGTATTTTGTTGTGTGAGTGTCTAATCTTGAAGCAGTATCCCATTTCAGCTGAAGGTATCTCAACAATTGTAAGGTAAAATCAAATTTATCACGGATTTGGAGTATTCCCTCCTCAGCATTGATAGATGGAGGATACATTGGCGTTGGGAATACTGCAAAATATCCAAAGAAAAGTAAGTGTGTGTTTTAACTGAAGGAAACCCAACAAAATCTACGGCTTAGTAATCTCCTCCGGATATTTTCTAGAAGAGGAACTTGTTTTTCTTTTTTTGCTCTGGAGTCGAAATGGAATAACACATTCACTCCAGAATTCCAGTAGATAATTCCAAATCCACCATTCCCACCCGGTTCTAAAGCACGATGTATACTATCCACAGTTTTGATAGAACGAATAAAAATAGATAAAGAATAAGTATAATGATAAGAATGAACAATAAATGTATGGGAGGCTGGTTAGGAATAGTTGGAAGGTGGTTGGAATACAGAAGCCGGTGTTATGGACTTACGAAGACAGTATTAGGTTTTTGGTCGGAAACACAGAATTTCACAAGATCTTTCGCACGATTCTAGAATAGCGTATACGATAGAGTGTCTTTTCTAGATATCTAAGCAACAGACCGGTATTGGAGCATGATGCTTCAATGAATGGGAACTGCAACGAATAATAAGAAATGGCCACTACATCCATCTTACTAATCACTACCGATTACTGCTCTATGCTATTATGAAACTGACCGTTTATGTAGAGCTTTGACTTAACTGACAAGGAAATTATTCAGCTCATGTAAGCTAGAACATCGTAGCTCACCGAAATAAGCTGTTTGACATAACACGCACCACACCGTTGCTAAATAATGCACAGAGTCTCCGTTCTACTGCTGTCTTACGTCAACGAACCAAGACCGTTTACGACCCTAATGACGGTTTGCTACATAAGAACTCAGCGAATTCTTCAAGGCGCATCGTTACTTGTTCATTTTTGCACCCAGACATTCAACTGCTAGTCGCTTTCTAGCGTCATCACTTTGTCTTGATTGTGCCCACCGCTCGACCATATCCGACCCAATTCATCTAACAAAGCGGACACCTTGTGCCGGAGGTGCATTACGTTTGAACTGGGCAACAAACTGTAACTGTGCAGCAGCATGGCTCGAGGCACCCGGTCGAGGGATTCACAACCGAGGCTCGATCTGAACTGAGGGTCATTAACGTTGCCAGCATGGGGAAAGACGGTTGTACGTTGTTGCTCGGAGGCTGTTTGGCATGGTTTAGCATGCACAATTATCCCACCCGTTCTTCCGACTGTGCCGTTTCGCATCGCTTATTGTGCGATCTGGATGGTACGATAAGACAGATCACGATTAGCAGACGTTGAAACGAAGGAGAGTGAGTGCTATAATACAATTACATGCAAGATTACAATCCGCTGGCAACGTTGTCGTGGTGCGTGGTGAGATTCACCGAAGATCTAGGCAAGTGATCTGTCAACCTCATTGTATTGAGGTTTCCCCTGTCCCTGTTAAGTCGACAAGAAACAAATATGGTATGTCTTTTTTTTTGGGGTGCAATGTTGCTAATGCGACTTAATTATTCATATTTGTTTTTTTAGGTTCCTCTCGACACCAAACTCCTCTTAAGCTGACGTACCATTTTAAAACAAACAGAAAGTTGTCCATCTCCGCTGCGTAGAGACTCGGTCCCAAAGAACATACTTTTACTTTGCACCAGTTCTGCTGAACTCAATCTCAAACGACCACTGTTCCAATTTTCAAATCCTCACACGCATTGTGACTTTCCCCGCCGGGTTTGTACAATGTCCAGCACACACCCATCCTTCGACTCCACTTAGTGCTGTTAGCGTGAAAACGAAGCGAAAGGCGTGGAGGGTTGACGGCTATAATTAATTGATGTATTATGTATACCGGAGTCTGTCGTGCCCGGTACAGAGGATTGCCACGGCCATGGTCAACGGTTGGGCCATGGCGTCGGTAAACATGCGCCCCATGCACCCGAAGGATAAGTAACTTCTTTCAAGCAGGTCAATCACGGTGGCTTTTCACTCTCGAGTGGTGCTGGAATTGAGTCCGGCCCAACCAAACTGGTTCCGCACGATAGAATACTGTGGAGATCCGATCCGAACGATGGGGCGTGTAAATTATTATTTTATCCCACTGCCCCGGCATTGAAATCTGATCAGAGACTCGGACAGAGAAGGAGCAAAAAAAAAACAAAGTTCGGCTTACGTTCGCCCTTTTGCGTGTTGCGTGTCACATCCTCGTGATGTGCCGGTTTGCCGGAGTACCGAATGCGATTATGGTTATGGGTTACCCCGATGTGGACAAACCGAACTTGTCACTGGTGTGTTTGCGTGTGGGGGAACGGGATCTTCATGCTGATTCGCAGTGTAACGAGTCAAGATGCATCATGGTCACGTACTGTATTGGAAACGGTGATGTTGTCTTGCAGCAGCCAGTTTTGCAAGTCCAGTTCCACTTACCAGGACTATAATCCTCAATCTTATGAGCACCGGAGTACCACGCTTCGTACGTTACTGTGCCCGCCGGCTGTTTCTTGCTGAATTTTAATTAAACTCCAGTTGGCTAGCGTATCAGGGGGCGGATTCCGTGTTCCGTTCCGTGCAAAAGGTAAAATATTCTCAACTTCCGAGCTTTATGGGCGGAAAAACAAACCATCCCTCGCTTCTTACTGTTTCTGCGTTGGCCGATCAACGGTGTTGGTGATGGCGGAGTGCAACCAAACGTCACCAGACAGCATAATGGATGGTAATGGATGCGTATTCGAGCCCGTAATCGAATCATGCAATAGCGAGAAGAGCAGTTTGTGCCCAGCGTATGGAACAACGTCTGCGCCCTCGTCTCACCACAAACACACACACACGTACGAGCCACACGTCGTGGTATTTTACGAAACGGTTACTCCGGTGATACGATCAGGATGACACATAGAGACGGACACTCTCGGTGGAGTTTGGTGTGTTGGACACCTGGATGATATCTCTATTTTTCCGGTTCCATGGAATGGAGGTTTCCAGTAATTCATGGAACCGTGTGGACTCGCTCTGCTGGTTTTCGGAACGGGCTCGGTGGCCTCCACATCACAGGTTGTGGACAGAACTGGGGAAGCGCTACACTTTCTAGTGTATCGAAAAACTTATGTCGCGTGTTCATGCGCGACTTTACATTAAAATTTATCAATTCTCCTATAAATTGAAGCCATCGTTTTTCGCTTTCGAGTTCGTTTGACTGAGTAAACGCTGAATGAGTTCTGCTCGTTTAATGAAACTGAAGCCTAAAACATGAAGCGTTACCGAGCCACTTTCGTGTTCTTTTGTGTGAAAACAAACTTCAAGAAGTATTCAGATGATAGATAGATCCTTTCTAACTTCAGCTGACTTTATCTAATCGTAGTTGGATAGACTCTCCGTTGATTTAAGTTGAAGTAAGTGAGTTCAATTCCAAACAAATGAAAAGTGGCCAAGAACATCTACTTGGCTCCTCTTTTTCAATTTCTACTTCAATTTTTATTATTTTATCTAGACAAACTATTGTTTATATATATATTAGTTATAGAAACTCATAAATTAATTATTCAGACACTGAGATGCTATTAGCTGCACCGAGTTCCAATCTAGTTAATTCTTATCTACTCACACGTTAGTTTCCCAACTTACAAATGATTTAAATCACTGGGAGTAAGTTGAAGTGCAAATAAAAAGGATAAACGCTTCGACGAGATTGAAATATACTCACTCACATTACTAAGATTTCATTCGTCCATTCGTCCTTTGCTATTCCGCATGCACGTCACTATTGTTCAGTCAGCATCAAGGCCTTACGCATTCGTACATGCAGCAGTTGCACACATTCGGTCAACGTTCTCACCTGCATCTACTTTCTCAATCATTAATCTTTCAACATGGTGTGAGAAAGTTAGACATCATCTACCGTGGACCCCTGGATGCACCATGTAATACCATATTGAACTTGAAACATTAATCCGTACGCTGCATGTAGCTCAAACAGGGTGAAGCTCAATTAGAAAACGGACCCAGGAATTTCAGTTCCGGTCGATGACTAGAACACCTCGACAACCAGGCCTGTTCTTGGCCTTGTTCTGCTGCTTTGCTTGTTGAAAACGCAAAGAAAACAAATGTTCTTCGGATGTCGGCCCCGTCGGGCTCGGATGGGTCGGAAAAATGGCCTCAACGATGAGAAGAAAAAAGAATCGGAAAGAAAACCTTCAAACGCAAGAAGCCACGATTCTGCCCCCCTTGATGTGGTAGATTCTGCTCGTGCGAGCCTGGCGTAACACAATTATGTACGCCAAAGTTTATTGCTTTAGCTGTGTGGCTCGTGAGCAACAACTGACCGTGAATGATCGGCACATGCGTAGTGGTTCTGTGCTTGCGCCAAAACCACATGCCAATTGCAATCGACAGAACAAAAAAAAACGATAGAAAGAGAGAGAGAAGGAGAGAAAGTTCATTGAATTACACGATAGAGAATATCTTTCCCAACAAACATAAGAAGTTGGGGGCAAAGTTTTCGCTTTGTTTGATATGTCTCTATGTACTGAGCGGGTGGCAAAGATTTTCACACCCGATTCATCCGTGTTCCCTCCTGCCCGTTCCTCCTTTTTTCATCTCCTTTACCTTAGCGATCGCTACGGTCGATAGATAGGCAGTTCCCATTGCCATCTGCTGTGGTCGAGTGGCTTCGAGCGTACTTCGGGCACCTTCCGAAGTAAGACTAGACTGCTCTATTGCATGGAGTTGTTGCTCTGTTGCTAGGATTTACTACCTGCCGCGAAACGCCATGAGATGCGATCATATCGTTTCAAATTACACGATGAAAAGCGAAACTACAGAATATCGTTCACCGGTAATGAGTCCCACCAGGTTTTTTTACGATGCCCGCTCGCTCGCTCGTTTTATGATGGTTAAACGTGATCATCGTGCCCATCATGAGCACTTCATCACATCACGCAGCATAGATCAACATCGTTCACGTGGAAATGTGGAAATGAAAAGCCAGAAACGATCACGTACCGCCCAGAGATCGTTGGATTGGACCTTTGCTTTGATTGAGCAGACCAAAGACAAGAGACAAGGGAGAGCGGCAGGGGACAGGAAACACTAGATACAAAAGACCCCACTTCCGGCACGGCACCGCAGTCATCATAGCCCGATCAATTATCTGGCAGAGTTCTCAAATATCTTTCCATTTCCACTGAAGATGTTGGTGTTTTGGTGGGCAAACTCTGGCCACTGAGCTTATGGAACAGTGAGCACCATAGAAACCTCAAGTTCTTTGCGTTCGATGACCCAATAGGAGTTGAAATTCGGTACAGAGTTATTGAACCGAAGCCTGGAATCGCGAAATAATTGCCCACACCAATATTCTCTGCCAATTTCCATATCTCAAACCTCGATTGCTCCCGACGAGTGTGTGGGCTTACCCGTGGTCATCACATTTGCATTATTTGCTGCGCGCGCGGACACAACAGAATACGGGTCAACGTGAGATAAATGCCTGCGGATGGAGAGATGTTTGTTTTTTGCTTCTTTCGTTTACCAAACAGCAGCCTGGGAAGAGAACCGATAGATCGCACATTGAGTTGAAAACAAAACTCGGCCACCGCAGGAAATAGGTCTTCGTCGGCAAAACGGCACCAATCGACCGATCATCATCTCTGGCGCAGCTTCTTCCCACAGCTCGGCAAGAATGTGGACAGACCGGGCGCTCATGGACACGCGCATCCATTTCGCTGCCTTTCCCGGGGAGTATCTCAGCCCCGGCACCAGCCTCCATCTAGCCGGGTCGGGTAAATGGTTACAAAAGATGGGAAAATGAGCTCCCATTAGTGAAGATTTTCGATCAAAATGTGCCAAAAAAAAAGCCACTGTTGAGGGAAACCAACATACCGGACGATAGAAGAACGGCGTCGGCCAGAAAAAAAACCTCCACCAACAGAACCGGTACCGGAATGTTACGCGGCAGATCGCCCAATTCCAGCGGTGCTTTGCTGTGGTTTGGATTAGTTTTAATTATAAAAACGTATTTACCTTCCCCGTCTGTGGTCGAATTTCAGCGATCGATCAGCAGTGTGAGGTGCGCGATCGGGCATGAAAAGGAAACGACTCATCGCGGTTCATTTTGCGGCCGCTGAAACAACTTCACTGAGCAAAGCGATGTGAGTGAGGGTGGCGGAATAGGGGAGAGCATGCGTACCAAAGATACCGAAATCCAAAATTGCGCCATTTAACGTTCGGCTGATTCCGGAAGAACCAAACGAAGGGTTTGCCCAGAATTGATCGCTTACAGTACGGCACGCAATAACGCTTAACGGGTCGTGTGGAGCGTTTTTAGATATACCACAGATCGGTCCATTTCGCAGCATCGTATCACGGAGCAGTGAAACCACCGTTTGGTCACAAAGATCCCTCCCGGATCGGGAAACCGTTTGGGGAACAGTAAGAGGCCAAGGGCATGGCCATAACACCATACACCCGTACACTGCGTGAAGGGCGTTGATTGACCGAAAAATTAAACCAATTCGTGACGGGGAAGGCTTTTTTTTTTGCGCCAACCCTCTCGGTAATGTTTACCCTCTTTTGCTTGCGTTGGGTGAAAACAAACCCTTCCATTGAATGTGTGCAGAACCGTCACATGTCGACTGATGATGGGGCGCATTGTGTACAGCCCCTTTCACGAGAGTGATGACCGTTACGGGGTGGCAACTGTTTGCGGTGCGTTATACTGATTGCTTTCTTTGTGGGTCACACGCTAGGCGCTACGGTTGCCGAGTGGGATTTAGTTTCGGTAGAACATCACCATAAGGGGCGACTATTCGGGACATAAAGCTCGGTTGGACAGCATAGATTTTTATCACACGATCTATTGCATTATAACGTTAAGACAAGATGTTCGTAAAAATCTTCTCGTAAAAACTTTTCTTATTTCCATAAATCTCAAGGCCTCAGGAATTTATACTAACAATTCTAAATTTTAACAAGGGTGAGATGGCAGCAACGGAGCCGGGCCTTCACCATTTATGGCTAGTCTTATGTACAGTATCACAAAAGTGCTGATAAAAACTGAGCTTTCGACCAAAGATGGCTTCTAAGTAAGTTTGAGTGAAATACCAGAACAACATAGATAATTTACCAATTGAGCATTAAGCAATGGTTTGAAACGTGGTTCAATTTTATTCGAATATTAAGTCAAAATTTCTAAAAAAAAAAGACCCGCCCACTACTTTCTTAATTGGGAACGTAATGCAAAGAGTAAGGGCAAGTGTCAGAAATACCATGTTGCGGTTGCTAAACGTATTGAATTACGATACGTCTGTAACGTGAAAGCAACAGAAAGAAGGCAGATCAGTGGTGTGCATCAATCATTATGCTTTAAGACAACACGTCCATCCACTAACTAACTTGACTGGTGGTTGATGGCAAAGCCCAAGAAATGGCAAATTGCAGTGACATCAATCATGCAACCAACCAAACAAACAAACAGACAGCCAGCAAACCCACACAACACACATCCGCCATATCATCTTCCCGTCCCATCCATCGCTATCCGTTGCAATTAAAGACGACACCCTCCGTGACGGCTGGTGCACTAATAACTGTAATCTGTCACACTTACGGACTTACCGTCCATGTGCAGTTTGTCGCGTTCGTCCACTTACGCACCGTGACACCGGTTGTGTGTGCGTGAGAGTACGTGAACGTGTGGCTTTTGCCATTATTCAGCATCCGAAACCAAGCAAGACGGTTCGGTACGAACTTTTCTGCGCACCGCAGAGAATGCGGAAAGAGACAGAAGCAATGCAGCGTGCCGCGTGTATATCAGGTGACGTGTACCAGCAGCTAATTGCGGATAATTGAGTTTGCTCCAATGGCCGGGAACATGGTGTGCGCGGTTGCGCAATTGCTATTGTAGCATACTTCTGCCTCCATTGTGCTCCGAAAAAAGCGTTTATCCACAAAATAGTTAACCTGGCCGGCAAGTGCAGTTACCTCGTCCAATTCGTGCCCAGATGCGCGCGAAAGATCGTCCCAGCAGATACGTTCATGAAGAAAAGCCACTCTGCACGTCTAAAACGATCGTGATCTTGTAAGTTTATGATTTTTTCTTTTAAAAAAGGGCGAAGAATTCAATTTTCTTCATGCGTGTCGAATGCCATACGCCAGCAGCTTGAATACCGTTGCATGAGGAATCATGAGGCACTTCATGTCCCAGTAAGCCTGCAAAGGACAGGGTGGTGCGTGCATAGGGTGAGTTTGGTGTACTAAAAACGAAGTACTTTAGGAAAAAACATTAAACACGGATGTTCTCGCGGCACGCAGACAGATAACTCCCGAAGAGTTTAAAACCCTGCCCGAAGCCTGCCCTCGCCGGTGTAGCGGTGCCTTGGCAGCAAAAGGGCACAAGGGGCGGAAAATCGCCATCAAAAAGGTTCACGAACAACCACCCATCTTCAGCGTGCCGTCGCTAATCTGTCGGGTGAGGTGAAGTTCTTTCACTTCAAATCGCATGGAAACAAGTTTCTGCACGTTCACCAACCACCCAACACGGTCGTGCTGCGCGAGAAGCCGCTGCTGTACGATTCTTTCTCCACCTTCATAAGACCTCAAAAACGTGCTTCTTTAGCGCTCCATTAAAGAGGACTTTTTTTGCGTGTCAAACAAATTCATCATAAAATTAAATATTCTTCCGGAATTCTGTACAATTGACAGTGCTTCTTCGGCAAACAAGTGCAACCTTTTGTGGCATTACGTTGTACAGTAATTATTCGTTTCCACCACAAACAGCTACGAGACCTGCTTTTATTCTCTGCTACCGTTCTCTGCACAAGATCCAATGCAGATCAGCAGCATATGCAAACATGAAACAATCACACCATCATTAGTGCATACACGGGATGAGTACACACATGTGCCCGTGTGTGTGTGATTGTGACTGACGCATAATTGTGGTTACGCAACCGCAAACGGCAGGTAAATGCACCATCAACCATCGCGCAACGGATGAAATGTTCTCGCACAGGTACCGTACGCTTGAGGGGGTTACAACGTACGCCCCGGCCAGGTCATGACACAACGGGTATTTGGAAGGGAACGCTTTTCTCTGGCACGTTCACGGAAGCGCAGAATGGGAGAATACGAAACGTAACGAAAGCTAATTTGCGTAACTTCCATTCCAGAGTCTGCCAAAACTGCCGAATGGCCACTTTAAATCAGACACCAGACAGCACAAATGCAAGACACAACAATACACTCATTGCCTTCTTGCCTCGTGTTGTTTACGGTTGCAATTTACGGCAGATTTGGCAAGACAAATCATCATCCAGCATCCCCCAGAGCGGAGCGCCTTCTTCCTCTTCCTCACCGCACGGAACTCGTACAGGTAGTTAATGCACACAATACCCATGGGTTGCATGAGTCGTGTGGAGGGCGGATCTGCACGAGTTTTCATTCCCTTTGGGAAAAGGTAAAAGCAACTACAGCAAAAAATGAGGCTTCTATTATTCCTACCAAACAAGGCCTATTTTGCGTAATTACTAACCCAAATCTCACTCCCTGAAAGGTTACGGTTACGGTTGCGTATTTCGCGTACGTTGTACGCGTCTGCACAATCATTATCCATCGGGAGAACGGTTCAAGTGCTCAGTACACAGCTATCTTGAGTAATGTAACAAATTCGCAGACGCACGTGCTCGCTATGCTTTTAACGGTTTGTAATACAAGTTCCTGAGGATTGAGTGGAGTCGTAATGTGCCAAAAGGGTAAGGGAATTGGGATCGCCGGAATTGATGAAATAGACCAGTCGTTAAACAGCACTTGATTGAGCAATATCTGTCTAAATTCATACTAGGCGTGGATAGTCGTTACAGAGACCCAATATATCTTACGGATGACGGAGATCCCCAGTAGCTACAGAGACTTACAAGAGTGAGATAATCGCTACGGATTCAATAGACAATAGACTCTACAATATAAAGCTTACATCCAGAAAAACTAGGCACTGGATTCGTAAATAAGGAAAGAATCTCTTATCTAACCCTGGATTCTGGATTCTTTTCAAGTTGAAGTGCACGGTGGATGATTTTTTTTGGACTTTTTTTTTGTTCCAGAGATGGAATTGATTTTACCATGCAAAAGCTAAAGTCAAGCGCAAATATACTACATTGTTTTGCATTTGAAAAGAACCCTCCAATGTTTCCAAATCCTATTGCATCTCATAATCTTCTTAAATTATCAACTTCTTCTATAGCTCTAGGAAGATGGAGTTGTTGAACCTTAATATGCGACATTCATGAGTAAACGACAGAGTACAGGAGAGAAAGATGCATTAATTACGCTAAGCAAATTAACTAGGCATAAGATTGTGATATAGATAACGAATTCGTCGCGATGGCCCAAAAGAGTATTGATTGGAATTTGGAGTTGAAGCGACTGATGAAATCCGGAATCACCTTTGTATAGTGAAGCCGTTACTTTGCGCTCTGGGATTATTATTGGAGTGCAAAACCATCTCAAAATCAATTGATCTGATGTGATCCTAGTCTCTTGTAATGATTGATATGATCTAATCACAAATTTTAAAGGAATGGTCAACCGTTATTTCAAGAGACTGGAGATTAAAATCATGAACAGTTCTAAGTAGTACATGTGTCTCTATTTTTGGGATATCCAAAACAATTTTCTTTTCAGAACACTTTAAAATATTATTATAGTACCGAGGTATTTGATAAACCAAGACGAGGAAGATGAAAAGAATAAAACAGAAGATAACATATACTAAAAATGTTATCTAAAGAAGAGTCACACCCAAATAAAAGGCACTTCATCATTAAAATCTTCAAAAGCATTAAAAGAGCACTCGAGAATAAAATTTCCCAGTATTTGAAACATCATTCAAGCGTTGGGCAAACAAGAACATGATGGAGCAGACAAAAAAAAACCTTGGACAAGCGCTGATCTATCAAACGATTACGGTAAGCTCTTCTAGAAATGCGTACAAAATCAGCATTAAACATACGCTTAATTTAAAAGCATTCAGGAAAACCTCTTTTGCAGTACAAACTAGCAAACGGAGAATGGAAGAACAATAACCCTCGGAGCGTTCAATTCTTGTGGCTTCTAGAGTAAAAAGAAAAAAAGCACCCTTTTGCCAATGAGCCGTAAATAGATCGAGCCACAATGTGCCGGGTGTGATTGCGATTGTTTCGCCTGTTACGGCCAGTAATTAAACTGCGTGTGAAACAGTACCGCTTAGTACCGTTGAATTAAACGCAGCCCGCCCTTTCGCTTCATGATGGTGCAACATACTCTTCTTTCTTCCAAATAATGCATGATTGAGTTCCGCCCGCCAAAAACAAAAAAAAAAAACAAAATTCAAACCGATGAAAATTAAATTTACGAACAAAAGAAAGGAGCCCCAAAATCTCATCTCAAACTAGTTCAGGTCTAGCCGTTAGCGACCGACTGGGTGAGTGAAGTGTGGCGCGAAGGTGTGTATAATTACGACAAATTATTTCACCACCAGCATCGATCCTAACTAACTGTGAAACTCAGAACGCAACAGAAAAAAAAAACAGGGAAAGGTACGTCGTAACGCATTCCAGATTGTAAATGTGTAAAAGTGTAAGAACGACTTCACGCGCTCGTTTGTGGCGTAAAGAAGTAAACCGTACACAACGCGAGCGCAACAACGCCATTTTTGGCGAGATGGCAAACCTGCCCACCACGATAAAACACAAAGAAACGCCAACAACAATAGCCATGATAATGTGGAATTTCATCAAATGAAATCTCTGGCATTTTCGTCGCTTCTATTTTTGCTGTTGTCTTGAGTGGCACGACTATTTGTTCATTTCCATTCAATTTCCACCTGTAGGAGATTTATGCAGTCAGGTGTAAAGTTAAGATTAGTGAGTTAATGTTAAATAAAAAAAAAGAGTTATAGGACAGATTTGCCGGAATAGGTAGCTAGAGTCAATTTTAACGTACCTGCTCGTGCTTTGAGACTCTACAGACTAGAGATGTGTGTATCGAACCGAATCTACCAGGTCGAAGCCCTTCGTAAGCGACCCGGAGTCTTTTGGATTGATTCGTAGTAGACCTACTAAACCCACAGGTTAAACTTGAATCCGACTCTGATCGAACGATTCCGCTACACTCATGCCAACTCCGGGTTGACCTACAGACCACAGACCCCAGAGACTACAGACCACTAAGAACTGACCTTACAAGACGTGTACATACAGAACCAATAACCTATGACTAATATGGCTTCCACTTTTAATAAAACATATGACTACTTCGATTGGTACTCTTTACGTCTTAACTTAGCTAATGTGTTTTGAGGCTTTGCGTTACTTGACTGATTTTCTAGCCACCTAAGATCGTTTCTAAGGCCAATCACTTCGCTTGTTGTTTTGCAAATACGTTTTTGCACCGTTTCGCCTCACCAGCTGGTGATCGTGATTGCGTGGCAGCGCCATAGTTGAATGAGCACGTGTTGGGAAGTGATCGATAGCAGCATTTGCTAGCTTATCAACGTATGTTTGCTTCTACTATGCAAAGCAGCTAATTTACATTCGGCTTAATCAAAGAGAAGATTAAGTTCCGGATGACTTTTACCATCTTTCCAATTTCCACATCAATAATTTGCCTTTCTTCCTTTCACAAACCTATACTTTGTTTTCGGTAAAATGCAACACCAAACTGCCTCGCTTTCCTTCTGCAGAAGAGTACATAATTTGAATTAATAGTTCTTTTTTTCCGCCATGATTGCTCGCAGTTGAGCCTCCAAACCGATCTCAGGGTGCGTAATTGTATCACGGCGACGATGGGGTTTTGGTTCCTGCTGGCTGGCAGCCTAACGGCGATTGCAGGGGCATAGAATTTTTCCCTCTACCCCGAGGAAATGCGCCATTGTGGCAAGACTAATGACGATGCATTCCACCACCATTCCGGAAGGGCAGTATAAAAGGCTGAGAACATTTCACCCATCCACCCTCCCCACGAATGGGCGCTCTCTTCAGCGGTTTTGGGTGCGGGAACCCAGAGAACGGAAACACAATGAAGAGCAAAAGGTCGTCCGAGAAGAATGAGGCACGGGTGAAACAAACCTTCACCGATCTGATTAATTCCCTCCCCCCGAAAAAAAATAACCCCAAAACCGGAAGGAAAGAACGATTCTTTGCCGTGTATTAGCGCATTGTTGTCCGCTAATTGTGACACTGACCCAGGAGAAGATGGAAGGGAGGAGAGGTGGGTGGGTGAAGGTTTGACAATGGGCAGACTTTATTTAATGTTTTTCACTCGGAAGCAATGTGGGGTTTGGGGTAACCGTTCAATGACACCATGTTGACGGTTGATTTAGATGAACGAGACAGAACCGTCCTTAAAATTAATTCTGAATTGCTGTACGAGCGCTTCGGAATTGTCATAGTTTTCTCACACTAAATGAATCTTGTCTTGGATCGCGATTATTTTCAACCGGGCAAAATCTTCGTTTCGTTGTGCTAATGGTCCCGTTACGTCAAGAATAGCAACAACTCGTTAGACGATAGAAAATGAATCGGTTTTGATACCTAAAAGCTGTTTGCTGTTTGAGGATTATCTAATGCGCTGTTGGCTTGTTTAACCTTCGCTCGAGATGCGCTTAATCGGAAATCACAATAATTACTGGCTATTTTCGTATGATTATACCTATTCCAGCAACTAGATCGTATTACTTTCCGCAGATAGGATGAGTTAGCCTTTTACCTTAAGTTTAATTGATACCTTCAGATCTTCACGCTTGATTCTAGGAATAGAAATGCATGGATTGAAAATAAAGCATTTTTTTCTGTTCGTTGGAAGCATTTACACGGTTTTTCGAGATTAACTCTAAACAAGGGTCGAAACTGATTTCGCTGGTTCAGTACAAAAAAAAACATTTAATGAACTTCAACATTTTCAAGGGCTTTTCTTTTGACCGAGCCGTACAGAGATGTATGATGCAATGGAACTCAAAATAAAGAGAAATCGTAAAGGAATGGAAGAATTAAAACGAGGTTAGGTACTTACCGAAACCTTGAGAGTCCTCTTGACCGGAAACTGTCCGTGTTGCCAGCGCTACCAGTGCGACCAGCAGTAGATGAACCATCGCCACATCGGTCAAGTTGCATCGATGCGAGCACCGGTCTCTGCTCCCGTTGAATGGGTAGAACAACATTTTTGGACGATACAAATCTTCAACCGCTAAGCACTGATTTCTTCGACGAACCACTGGAAGCTGTAACGCCGGAACGATCTGTGTCAATTGACGAGCTAGAGGGCGTGATTTGAGTAGTGTTTACACTGTACACCCCACGGGTACACTTGCTTGCCGTGCACGTCGTCCACTAGATCGTTGCCCCGCTGCCCATCGCTACGTGGTGGTCCAGTATGTCCAAACGCGATTCTTGTCTAACGGGTCAAGTGCGGATGATGATACCGGCAACTACCACAGGGATGGAAAAAATCAACCGCACAGCAACTTGATCTAGTTCAATGGACTCGATTACCACGATCCCGCCGCCAACGAGCGGACGTCTGACGAAGTTGATTATTTTATAGCTTCTTCCTGCAAACACACTTGCACATCCTTTTTTTATGCTCCCGTTTTTCGAGATACCACAAACAAAAGAACGAATCAACAGGAGCTTTCTTTTTGCATTCGATCTTCACAATTCTATCGCATCACATAATCACCACAATAGCACTGAGCTGAAAGCAAACCCACTGCTGCAACGCTAGCTTCCGTTCTGTTCTCGAGCGAACGAAAGACTTCAACGGTGGCATACGCAACGAACCCAAAGATGGGAGCCACAACAAGCGACCGGTAATCAATAATCGAACTGTTCCACTGCTTCGTCGGCCTTCCTTCTTGCCCTGTGGTCTTCCTTTGTCACTAACGTTCAAGAGAACGGAGCAATCCGGGTCCGGAATTAGCGTTAAAGGAAGAAAAAAACACACATACACAAATACAATCACCGAGCGAAACCGGGAGAAGATTTTGATCCAACGAGATGTTCGGGTTGGTGTCGCGTTTGTAGGAACCAACGTAACCGATACACTTCTCCAGCAGGAACACGCAGGAACGCTGTCGGGCAAACAAATTGCACCCGCCTGATGCGGCACTGTTGGTGTTCCTCTTCGGGGCTCCCGGTGCGACGAGAGCCGTTAGAATGCGTTGGCAGCCAAAGCGTAATCAAACAGTTGTACGGGAACCGTCCGAGTGAACGATCATATTGCAACTAACTCGTGCAGCTGCGCAGACCTCGCGTATAACCCAAAGGCATACGCGCGCGCGCACACACATCATGTTCACCACTTTCCGTCGACTTGCGTGCGTTTTTCTCTATTTTCTCACTTTTCCAACCATCCGCTAAGTATCCAATCCGATGGATTTTCTCCCGCTCTCACCGTGATCGCTTTGGTTCTTCTATTTGCCACTCTCTGTTTTCGTTCATTTTCTCCCATACTTTGGATACTTTGCATCATTCGTTCGTATTGATGCGTTTCATGTATGTTGTTTTCTTAAATTGTTCCCTTCTTTGCCGATCCGATTGGTGATAGTGATGGTTACGATAAGAAAAGTTTAGCTTTTTACTAAATTGTCTGTCTTCTTTGTGTACCTAGTTTCAATTACTTAAAGTTGAGCACTTCTTCCTTCCGAAGAAAATTATCTTCACAGAGACCTTTTCAATGCCGGAGAATCATTCCATACGCGGACTACGCTCCATGTAAAAGGCATTTATTTTCAAACGATTTTCCACCCCAAACAAGCTGATGGGTAGTTGCTTTTTCTTTTGCTTCCTTTTTTTTGCAATCCACTCACTCCATCCATGGTGGACCTGCAGAAGCGTGGAATCACTTGCAGCAATTACAGAATTGCTTCTAAGCTGACCGGTCGACCGCTGCTTCGAGCATCATCATAGTCCACTGTTGGGGCCCTGTTGAGCCCATGATTGATATGATTTTAACTCTCTGTGGGAGCACCGTCCCTCACTGGCCACCACATCATCTGCCGTATGATCAAGCAGATCGATTACAGCGTGATTGCTGCTAGATATTCTTTGTGCTTAAAGCGCTCATGCAATGTTTATTATTCCTGCACGAGCAAACCAATAGTGGAATAAGAGTAAACATGGAGAGAAATAGTAATATCATTTTCTTATAATTTGAGGGGAAAATGTATTACACAGTTGCATTTAAAAAGATATTTGAACGTTTGTGTTCGGTTTGCAACAATTTTAAACGCAACGTTCATGTTTGTCAGATCGCGTGTATAGTTTAAACACATTTAAAGATACTTCCAAAAGTTTTAATCTTACAGGGTTTTTTGTGTTCAAGTGAGTAAACCATTTTTAATAAATTCCTTTCGAGTTGAACCGGAAGGTGTTGAGGTTGTTGAAGTGGAATTTATATTTATTCTGCAAAAAGCTTTCTCAGAACGAAGCCAACAAGACGGGAGATCTTGGAGGATTTGAAAACTAACCTTTTTGGATTTTCCTTCATTTTTTAATTGTTAACTTGATTGCCTCTTGCATCCTGCTTCATTTGAGGGCTTGGTGATGTTTTATGCTTTTACACGACTCTTCATAAGTCCCTCAGTCGACGGAGTTCTTCAAGACAGCCAACTCAACTCACCGTTCCACTATTTAAGTGTCTTAGTTGAGAAAACTTCTTCCAGAATTGAATTCAACTTGTAAAAGTTCCGTACAAATGGAACTATTCGAATAATTATCCTCTTCATATTTCGAACATCAACTTGCCAACTCTACCATTCAAACTTGAAACCCCCTGTTCTGTTTTGCACGTTCGATTGTTATTCTTAAAACGATGTTTAATACAATCCACAAAGTGAAGGTGGTAAGCTTTCATTTTTGCTACTTGCTAACCAATAATACCATCCACCACACAGCCACACAACTAACGATGATAATATGGCGGCGCGCTATAGCGAACCAGCGCCGTAAGCGCAAGCGTTAAATTAAATAGAACGTAAAATTTAATTAATCCATCATATTGCAATTTTCTGCAGCCCTATCTGTGTGGCCACGAGAGCGAAAGCTTTCCCTTTACCGGGCACGATTTAAAAACATCCAACTGAACGATAATGTTCAAAACAAAACCGATAAAAGAGGTAGCGGGAAGTAGAGGGTTAAGGCGCGTTAAACGTTTTTTTTTCCTCCCTGTCGAGGAAAGCACCATGCTGCGGGATTTTTCACGCCACATTGCACCAGATGCACACATTTGTCTTTAATAATGTTTTCATTTTTGTGTCGTACAAATACAAATTCATTTCTTTGTGTCAAGGGGGATATTCGATCCGCACGATTAACATCGATCGACAGCATTATTAAAACGATTTGTAGCGACCTTGTGGGTTTGGCGCAAGCAAACATTTGGTGGAAAAACACTTCATGACCCACATCATCATGGTGATGATGTCATATAATTACAATCCGACCAAGAGCAATCAAATGACTTCAACACGAGTGAAATTTTCCACCACTATTTGTGTGAGTAATTTCATATTTTCTTTTCCAAACGCTGAAGGACGCTATTGGAAATTGAGTCTCCCAAACCGGAGCCTACCGGTGAGGAATATTTGCTAATGTGATACGAACGGGGAAACAAAACACGTTCCCACATGGTAAACTCCCACTCTTATTGGACCCCCTCTCTCTCACGCACTTCTACCAATCACAGTCACACTACTTCTTCACACTGCCACGGTCAATTTTCGGTGTAATTAAGAATTATGTATGCCAATGCGATCTCATGCGATCTTCGAATTTTCACTTTCGACAAAACCATGCTTCACTTTTACTTCACCGAATCCATCAATCGCTACACGCCAGGGACCGTGTGTTCCGAATTGTTGGAACTGATCGTTTTTCACCCCCCCCCCTTCCCCTTTCCATTACCAAACCTTGCTTGCGGTTCGGCTCAGGAAAAACTCTATTAAAAGCCAGTCGGCGGCACATGACGCGAAAAAGGCCACCATTCGATGGACAGAAGCAGTTCGATCGGTTCGGTCGGTAAACGAAAACGGCTTGCTTGATGAAGCTGCGATGGGAACTGGACAGATGCAAACAAACAATAACAACGAAAAAACTCTTCTGACAACGATTGTTCGATATGTTATCACTTTCACGGACACACGCGCGTTTGCGCGCTTGTTTGGTTTCGACTTTCGACCCATTTTCGGAAACGCCATGAAAATTAAACCGTTTTCGGATGCGGACATTCCGGCACGGTACAAAGCAAGTGTTTCTTTTTTTTCTCTCTCTCTGTATTATTTCTTCGCCTATTTATCGTGCTCTCGGACGCCGTTGTTATTTTGTTATCGTGGAAGGTTTTCACTTTCAAATGAAATTAGTTGACAGCAAACGGAATTACTAAAAATAGCATCGGAAGTAATTAGTCTAATTGTAAATATAGTTGTGTTAATAAACCCGATCTCTCTTCTTCTACGCGTAGATGTCTCTTGTTTTCGTTGAAAATACTCGCAACAATCCAGCCGCACGACTATATCTCGACTTCTGGAACACACTGATTAATGGTTAGTTCACTACGGTCGTATGCATTCTGCTGCGACATGGGTGTGCGCGCATTTAGTCACCCACTTCGCCTACATTGTGCGACCAGTTTTTAGTTTTTGGTTCCTTCAGCATTTAGTATTCGTTGCACCGTACGTTTCCAGATGGCCCATGACCATCTGCTGCAGATGACCCCGCTGGGTCCGGTCCTCGGCGATCTGCAGCTTAACCTGTGCCATGTCTTGCTGCAGCTGGCGGACACTGATGAACAGTTGCCTTAAGGTTGGGGTCATTTCGTCGTACTCGACACCTGACAGACCGGCCAAGAAGGATAAATCAAACAGTGAAAGCCAACGGAAGGCCCGAACCGGAATGAACATAAATAAAAAGAAGAAGAAGAA
>AXCM01003923.1:0-22938 GCA_000473375.1 Anopheles culicifacies | reverse complement strand
CACTGTGGTCTCACCTTCTCCTCACCGAACCGAACCGAGGGTCACGGTTTAATACTGTCGGAAAACCAACTGTCCGTCGCATCTTATCGATCTTTCTCTCTATGTGTATGCGTGTGTGTGTGTGCTGTCTAGTACTCCAGATGCTTTATTTCGTAATCCAGGCCATTACAATCTTCGGAGAAGTAATCTAGAATGCTCGGTTCGGGCAGAAAGCCTAACATGGGCTTATCCTGGGCGCAATCTAGCATCATACGGTGGCAGTTGTTGGCGGTGAGCACACTGTCCGTGTCGTTAGTGAGCATACTTTCGAAATCCATTGCATTGTCCTGGAAGGAATCGATCGCATTGTTCTCGCTAGTGGTGGATGGCGTTGTCGACAGTTGATCCAACAGATGGTTGTGATGTTGCTGATGTTGTTGCTGCTGTTGTTGTTGTTGTTGGTGTTGTTGTTGATGATGTTGCTGCTGCTGTTGTTGTTGGTGCAAGTTTAGATGGTGGTTCTGCTTGTTGGCATGTTTTGATGAAAACGAAGTTCCTAGCCCTCGGAAACAGTTGCTGGGACTGCTGCTGGTGCTACTACTACTGCTGCTAGTGCTGGTACTTGCGACGGGCTGATCTTGCACGGTAAACCGAAACAATCCTATTGCAGATCGGTTCACATTGTAGTTTGTGTTGTTGTTACTGTCACTGTGATGCTGTTGCTGGTGCCGTTGCTGTTGATGCTGTAGTTGATTCGCGTGATGATCCTCGTTTTGCTGTAGATGATGCTGAGGATGGTGAAGGCCGCCGAAAGTAAGCTGTTTTGTGGAGGTAGGCGCTGTTAAACTCGCCTGATGATCGTTATGATCCATCAAATCCAAATGCAGCATTACACTGGCATCATCACTACTGCTCACTAGATCATTGTTGTTCAAGAACGTGTGCTGATTCGGGTGATCGTGCAACATATCATCGTGCATGTGCTGTGTCTGTGATTGATCAGCAAAACCGTTCGATAACATTTTACCCCCGCTAGTGTCAGCTCTGTTGCAAAACAAACCGATCGTACCAAGCGGTACCGTGTGCTGTCGATGATCGCTCGACCCGGTAGGATCTGGATCATGGTTCGTTAACATTGGAAATGGTCCATCACTGTCAAGGGAGTGCATTGGAAAGTCCACCAGATCGATATCGAAGTCGTTCAGCATCATTGTGTCCTGTTGCATTGACGTATCTCCAGCATCATTTACCGTGTCGACATTGACCGACTTCATGCTAAGCGATAAATCTTGCATGTCCACACCCCTAGCTCCTACGTTACTGCTGCTACCAACCATTGCTCCCAGGCTGGATCGGGGCAATGATCGCATCCCCAATTCCAACCCGCTTCGATCCTCGTTTGCATCCGTATTCATCGTCAGCCCGGATATGGTTGGCTGCACTTGTCCCAACACTTTATCCAGCGTGGGTCGATGCGTCGGGCTACGGTCTATGGGCAGCGTGCTTCTAAGCTCCGGTGGCAAAATCTCTCCCATATCGTGCCCATAATCAACGGCGTTTGCATTGGCAGCTGTAAGTCCTTCGAGCAAAAAGCTGCCTTCCAGTGCCGGCACTGTTGTTGTTTCGGACGATACACGCTCTGTATTCGTTTGATCACTACCTGCACTAACAGCATCACCACCAACACTGACTCTCCCATCGCCACAGGGCACTTCGCAAGAGTCCCCGGTGGAAAGGGAGAATGGCGATCCTACCAGTACCGTGCTTAGGGTGGGTGGCGGTGGAGGGGGTGGTGGTGGTGGAACGGCAACCGATGTATTGATCACCATCGGCTCCTCAACTGCGATCCCATTATTTCCCGCCGTGCCTGATCCCACGAACGGATTATTGCACAATGAGCGGAATTGTTCCAGCTCTTCTTGACTCTTCTTCAGCTGCAACTGCAACTCCGCTATACGTTTTTGCTGTTCCGCTAGCAAATTATCTTCCAGCTCCGAATCCGGTACACCGTTCACAGCTGTACCGGAAACTCCGGCAGGTGATCCAGCAAAAGAGGTATTTGCATCGGTCGACTTAATAAACTGTTTCAATCTTTCGATAAGATTAGATTTCGTCCCGGAAACTGCCAAACTGTACTGTTTGCAGTACTTCTTCAGCTGTGACACTTTCAACTTGTTCAATGTTTCAACTGTAACATCGATTGTGGCCGGGGAAGTGGGCATGGTTGAGCTAATGCCTCCGCTGGATGAATTTTTGCTTCGTGGTCCTGATCCTGTCCCGCCACCACTAGTGCTGAGCGGAGAATCAATAGGGGTATGATCGCTTCCTGCAATTTCTTCCCCATCCGTCGTGTTTGGAGGTTCCCGGCTTGACGGCGAAGATACGCCGGTTGGTTTTTTGCACATCTCTTCGAGATATTCCAGTAAATATTGCTGTTGCATGATCAGCTGATAGTTGTTGTCCGATCCACCACCACCGCTACTGCTGCCATGTCCCGCCACCGAGGACGAGGACGACGATGATCCCTTGTGAGCATTTGGCGGTCCTTTGTATTCGTGAAACTTGATCGGCTTTGCCTTAGTGATGCTTTTCGACTTACTCTTTTTCTTCACTAGTTTCTCTTTCCCTCCGCCGGAAGGGAAGCTATTGCCATTGTTATTGCTGCTGCTGCTGGTGGTGCCGCTACTAAGTAGCTTGATGTCCGAAGGCATCGTTGTCATGGTAAGTGTTGGTCGAACTGAAGCAAGGTCACCGCTAATGTTGGCACTTGGCGTTGGCAGTATTGGTCGAAGCGTTGAGGTTGGTGTGCTGATGGTACCACCGGTACCTTGTTCCATCGCGACTTCCGCGACGGTTGCAATGTTGGCACCGGTTACAGCTGTAATCGTGGCTACGGCTGTCGCGGTCGTCACGACTGGTGTAGCGATCGCGGCCAACACCGTTCCATCATTAACGACGATCGGTATCGTTGGCTTTAGGGTGAAAAATTCCGGCTTTGCAGTTGCTAGAACTGTTTGAGGTTGTTGGGTTGGTGTTTGCAGTGCTTGCAACTGTATTGGACGTTGCAGCAATGTGGTGGTGGCCCCGGATTGGCTAACCAATGCTACAGCCACGCTGTGCAACGACTCACCCTCGGAACTGAGTGAATCTTCGCCCTCGCCCACCATGGAAGGCGTGGCAACGGACACGTTCGATTCGTCCAGTGTCGACGCATAATCTACCAGCCCTTCCTTTACCATGCGCTCGATCGGTTCCTCGACGTGCAGGATGTTCTTCCCGATTAGATCGAGCGGTCCTGGGCGGTGTGATATTTTAGAGTTTAGATGATCTACCAGTAGGGCCTTCTCCAGCATTCGTCGTTTTTCCGCCAAGCTCGGATCAACGTTACTGTCGCACTGCTCGAGGATGTGCCGCTGCTCCAGTTCCACACGGTCAGGCCGCTTTTTTATTTTTGCTTTCAGCAAGTCTCCGGTTTTGGCCCGTTCCAGCTGCCTGCGCTGTTCGTAAATTGCCGGAGACGTTTTCAATGCTGCAAAACACAAAAGCACGAAGCGTAAACGAGTAAATAAAGCACAATTCTTTCGGGAGGCTAGTGCATCACTCACGTGGCATTATTCCTTGCTGAACGAGCTGATCGAAGGATCGCCGTACCAACAGCTTCACTTTTAGTGCTGTTTAGACAAAAGTAAAAGTGTAATTAGAAAACAGGGTCATACCGAAGTCCCGTCTGGAGCACGTTTGACCATCTGGCCGAGTAACTTACATTCTTTATTCTTGTCCATGGCGCTTTGCAGTGGACTGCTATCGATGATCGCTTTCGGGGGAGAAAATCTAGAATAGGATGTGCTTGCTTGCGCACCGTCGTCTAATACTACGGTATGTTGCTGTAACCGATTTGTCATGTTCGGGTCCATGTCCACCGCCTCGTCTGCAGACAAAAAGGTAAATGAAAATGCTCGTTCAGTAATGTTTCACACGGTTTCGCTACAAATCTTGTGTCGCTCCTTTCAACAATGTGCTGAACCACCACTTTTACGCATCGCCTTCACCGGCTTGCAAAGAAGAAGATGCATACCCATTTGGCTGGTAGGTTACTTATCACAGCTGCGGTATATTTCTGTCCGTCGTTGCCTGAACCATCTTTCCTGCACTGTTCCCGTATTCTTCACCGATAATGTTCGTCAATATTCGCGCAATGCTTTATCGCATCCAGTGTCGTTAAGGTGAACCCCGACCATAACACCACAGCTTGCGTGCGTATTTCGCGTGGATGCGCTACCCAGCCACGGAGATTAGTCATATGTTTTTTTATAAGCCATTTTTCTGTACGTTCCGTCGATGGAGCGTGCCGACTGCACTTTCAACCGATAATACTTGCTCTAAATGCTTCATTCAACACACTTTAACCATAATATTACAAGTTTTTGCTCACAAAAAGTATTCCACAACTCGCTGCACCGTATTTACACCGTGTTCGCATAATTTGCTATTAAGATTTTTTTTTCCTTCATTCTTTCCTTCCCTTCTTTGCGCGGTGGGAGCAGCCGTAGCACAGCAGCTACATCTCCGTTCGCGAGCCATCGCCCTTGGCGCAGGTGGACTGAATTGGGCCCGTTGCACGAAAACCACACTTACCCGGAAGAAATAAGTGATCCTTGACCATTTTTATGCTGGTAGCGAGGGGTCTTCTTAACGTGGAACAAATAAATTATATTTTAATAATACCGTAATTCAATGGATAACAAGTAAACACCAAATTTTTTCATGTTGTCTACGGTTACACGGGTGGGTTGACGAGTCAAAGTGGACAATCCATTGTTTGGTACGGCGTTTGTATTTCTCACTTTTCGTCCATAACACGCTATTCGTTTTATACCGTTTCAATGAAAAGTGGAAACTTCGATGTTTAGCTTACTATCCGTTTTTTCCTATTTCGATTTGCCGCTGTTCGCCACTAGAAACGATCGAATAAAATTCATACGCTAACCGCAAACCTCCAATTCGATCCTGAATGCAGTAGGCAACAGGTACTTGTAAACATAGCATTTGTTTGCAAATGCGTCAAAAGTCCACAGATGTTCGGAGTCTAGTCGCGTCTACACGTTTACCATAAATATCCTGGTTTTAGGGAAACCGAAATTGATACATTTCCAGAGAAATGAGCATGCTCGTGGATAGCTTTTTGTTCATCTTATATTTTGTGAAATTGTCCCACCATACTGTTGATCAAACAAAAAATATCCCTTTCCTCGTATTTTTTCATCGCACAAATTTCCCTTCGTACAGATTTGTTGACGTTTGGAGGTCGCTTGTGACATTTCGAATACTCAAAACATTTTCCTAGAAAAGCGATCTAGTTGAAGAAAGTTATCGGGATGAACTGAAGCGTAGTGAAGTTTTCCATCCTCTGTGTCCAAATTTTGTCCAATTTTGCCTAATCTAACGTGATTCCGAAGAAAAGCAGAAAAAGCCATACAATCAAGGCTACGCGGTTGGTTCGAGTTTGTGGAAAACCCCCCAACTTTACACGGATCGGTAGATCCTGTGGGGTATTGTTTTGCAAAGAAAAAATACTGTGTATTTAGTGAGGAATAGTTGTGAAATTCTGGTGTCGGGTTAGCTAGCTGACCCCAAGTTTTCTCCATCGCGACAATAGTAGTGGCTCGTGCGAATGTGAATTACCAGCCCACCAGTTCGTGATACGGTCATTGCAAGAAGCCTGTACAAAACTTGCATCAGTGAGTATGCAATCAACCATCATCATCGATTTGCAGAAGCTTTATCCAATCCAGTCCGATGCAATTGGCGTAAAGATTTTCCTCGAACAGTTCAGTTAAAACGTGCTAGCCATCCAAGTCCAATTCCAGGAAGGGTTGCGTTTATGTTGTTTTGGTATTCAATCAAAGTAAACAAAACCTGCATCCGAATCCCTATGACGGCATTGCTTTCTCAGCGCGCAGTGCAAAATGAGCTAATGCAAATGTGTGTCATTCTCGGAACAGAAATTTCGCATAGGCCTGGTGTTTTGTTGAAAACGGTGCTGTAAAAAAAAAGATTGCCATAATCGAAATGGGTTTAAAAATAACGTCTATTACTAATACACTCTCTTTACTTTTCCTTTTGCTCGAAACACAGGTAGTGATGGAAAATGTGCGTACCAAGACGAGTGGCAGCAGCCACCGGATGAATCCGAATGATTTTTACTTCGGAAAAATGTTGGGCGAAGGAAGCTTCAGCTGTGTTTACTTGGCCAAAGAAGTTAGAACATCCAAGAAATATGCAGGTAAGAATATATCGCGCTTGCCACGGTGTAACTGCAGCGCTTATTGATTGCTTCTTCGTTTTCCTTGCTACACCTTCATTGCAGTAAAAGTGTGTGAAAAAAGGTTAATCATCCGGGAAAGGAAACAAGAGTACGTGAAGCGGGAAAGGGAAGTGCTCAATCGGCTCAGTGGGCGGCCTGGATTCCTTGGCCTGTACTGCACATTTCAAGATCGTACCAAGCTATACTTCGTCATGACGTACGCCTGCAACGGCACCCTGCTTTCACTGCTTTCACGGCCCTCGTTCACGCTAGACTGCGCGCGTTTTTACTCGGCGGAAATTTTGCTTGCACTGGAAACCATGCACAATATGGGAATCCTGCATCGGGACATCAAGCCGGAAAACATCCTGCTCGACGAAAAAATGCACGTGCTCATGGCCGACTTCGGGTCGTCGAAGCTGGACTACAAAGAGGAGGATGAGAAGGTCGATGAGCAGCCGGACGAAGGGGTGGACGGATTGAAGGAAGACCCTCCCTCACCAACCATGTCCACAGCCCGCAAACTTGCCCAGCGTGTGCTCGGTACGGAGTACCAGGATGAAGACGAAGATACAGATGATACCGAGGACATTCAACCGACCGCACGGACAAACAAACGGCGTAGTTTCGTCGGTACGGCACAGTACGTTTCGCCCGAAATCCTTACCGGTACACTTTCCTCGCCCGCCTCGGATCTCTGGTCGTACGGTTGCACGATCTATCAGATGGTTTGCGGTGTCTCGCCGTTCCGGGCTGCCTCCGAGTATCTGATCTTCAAGATGATTCTCCGCTGTCAGGTGTCGTACGCCGACAGCTTCGATCCAGTGGCAAAAGATCTCGTGACACGGCTGCTACAAATCGAACAACGAAAAAGGTTGGGAGCGTGCGACAGTCCGCGCTATAGTACGATACGGCAGCACGCTTTCTTCGATGGAATCGACTTTGAGCACCTGCGCCAACAGCCCGCTCCGTTGCCATCGTGCACGGAATCAGTATTAAACGGTGACACCAGCTCTTTGAACAGTGTCTACTTTCCCGAGGGCATGCAGCCCGGCCTAGACGACCGACAGATATCGCGCCTGTTTGATTTTAAGCTGGCCGAGCTGAATGAGAACGATGACGTGCGGGAAGGCGAAGAGACGACTGGTGGGGAAGGAACAAGTGAAGTTACTACTAAACGTGGTGGTGGTAGTGTGGAAAAGGGAGGAGACGGTAGTGGGGGTAGTGCTGATAAAGAAGAGCCAGATAATAATCGTACCGGGTCTAGTCGAGGGCTCAGTTTAACACGTTCTGGAATTTCCTCGCTAAAGATATTCAAATCGGTCGAAGACGTGCTAAAAAATGATCCCGGACCGGTTAGTCAATGGCAGTCGTTCGCCGACGGCGAAGAGATCCTCAAGTACGGCTTCATATACAAACGCAAAGGTTTGTTTGCCCGGCGACGCATGTTCCTGCTCACTAAGCGGCCCCGTTTAATCTACATCGATGCGGTGAATATGGTAAAAAAGGGAGAAATTCCCTGGACATCAGCACTGTCGGTCGAAGCGAAAAACTTTAAAACCTTCTACGTGCACACGGTAAGGAAAGAGTTAATGTTTACGGTCTCGATATGTTACTAACACTACTATTCTTCTACTTTGTTTACAGCCAAACCGAATCTACTACCTGGAGGATCCGGAAGGATTTGCACTAAAGTGGTGTGATACCATTATGGATGTTCATCGAAAGGCTTTCGAAAACAGTGAGAACAAAGATAGTAGCGCCGACATTTAAACCGAATGAGATGTACGTCTCTGCGTGTGTGCGTGTGTGTGTGTGTGTGTGTGCATAATAGGAACATCTTGTCGTCAGTGTCTCGCGGGCAATGCGACCATGTAAATCATACGTTAGGTTAGGAGTGAAATGAAACGAGAATGATAACTGTTAGGAAAGAACATGGTTAGGCAAGTAATAATGCAACAATAAATAGGAATCAAGAGTTTAGAATCACTTAAAGCACGATTCACTAAGCTTCCCTTTATTGTGCGACATCAATTCCGAAAGCCACGACGAAAGGGCGGGGGAAAAAAACACAAAAACCGAAAGAAAACAAAAGCTGAAAGGAGGGAGATGTTATCAGCGCGCTAAAATCTGGCATCCCGCATGGTGTGCGCGTCTAGGCCACAATGCAATGCAACATCAGCTGATATGAGTCGGGCGCATAATCGAGCCTCTCTTCCCGGTCGGGTGGAACAATCGCAACGCAACGATACGCGGAAAGGGAATGAGAATCGAATCAGAAGCAACAGCAAAACCCCTTTTTCCCAACCCCGATTGTCCGGTTGGTACGAAGTGTTTCCTACTGTAAGGATAGGTTTGTACGCATTTATCGTACTATGTAACACACGCTCACGTTCGTTACAGTTCGTTTTTCAAGCTTGGTGGTTTGATAAGCAATTTCCGCCAAGAACCGAGAACAGCCCTAGCACGTTGAACCACATGTTCATGGCTCAGTTACTCTAGTTCCGCGTTCAGTTCAGTGTACTGTGTGCGCTGGCAGGACACGTCGCTCTTACAACAATTGCAATTGCTGAAGTGTACGAACAATAAGTAATACGGAAAAAAATGTTAGCCGGAAGCATATCCCGACCAACAACAATGGTCGTCGTCCTTGCGGTGGTGCTTCTTCCTGTGAGTGCATTTAAAGTGTGCGTCTTTCAATTCTATCTGATGGAGCAATATGCGCGAGCCAACTACAAGCAAAAGTGCTTTAAAACGAAATTTTGAAAAAGCTTTTCCTCGAAAGATTTGTGAATTTAACGGAAGTGGATAAATGGAACACGTTTTCAAATTTTGTAATACATGTGCAAGCCATTGCGAACCAGATCCTGTGTGTAGTTATTTCCCGAGCTTTATAAAGTGCTATACAACTGACTTAGTTCTTTTCTCTGTAGTTCTCACGAAATAGTTCATTTACATATGTCCCCTACTGTACCGGAAGTGGATCTCAAAAGTGTAGAGAAAAACACATGTTGCTGAATAAAATAAAGGAATATCTACTGCGTAGAACTGGGGATCCAGTGGGAACACCCCCTTATCGCGCATCGGAACTAGTTCACTGTATTTTTAGCTTCATTTCATTTCCTTTCCTTTGCTTTATCTTACTACATCCTTTGTTTTCACTAAACGACGTTCCACGTGTAGTTTCTTCATGCTGTGAAAGGACGTGATCCATCATTTGCCCTGCTGGATTGTCCGCCCGAATGTATGTGCGACAGAACCGCAAAATCATCAACACCGGATGTGAGTGAAAAAACTACCCGTGCACACGTTCGTTCTTGTAAGTGATTTAGAATATGCTACTTTCTTTTTCTCAAGTACGCTGAAGAGCCAGTGACATCCGATGCCATTCCGGAAGCGGATGGTTCTATCGCATCGTTCCGTGCTTTGTGCATGGTGGGACAAGCTGTAGGTTTCGAGAGGATTGAAGATCTCTTGTCCTTAGACACGACGGAGCTGAAGATTATATACACTTCACAAACGGAACAATATCAATGTAAGTTCCTGTACTAAATGAGGAGGCATGGAGCTGGATCTTTATCATGATTTGCTTTCTAAACCCAAACTTACAGTAAATGCTTCCAGTCTGGTTCGCTTCCAACATCTTCGAGACCTACATGTGCAGTCTTTGCAGGCGCAACTGTTGCGTTTTTCGCTTGATGCTGAACTTCCTGTTGCGCGACTCCATCTGGAATCTCTAGAACTCATCCGAAGTGCTCCACCAACGGTGCTCGATCGTACATTGCCCTCTTTGGCGGAACTCGGTTTGCAATCTCCTGCATCTAATGGAAACGACCCGAACGCTTATCAAATTGTGGACGATGAGGAAGAGTCGGTGGTGGTCAACAGTGGATCGGAAACTCTTACGGAGACATTCGAAGTCGAAATCGTCCCGTACGAGGTGTACAAACGTGATCTGGAAAGCATGAGCAATGTTTCGTTCTATGGATGGACCAACCTGACGGCACTGTCCATACACGACTGTCAGCTGGAATCGTTGCATCCAGACTTCCTGTACGGGCTTGGGCGTCTGCAACGACTCTCTCTGCAGCACAACAACCTGAAGATACTGCCCCCATTCGCGTTTTACGGAGCTCCCAACATGCGTTTGTTATCGTTGGCCCGTAATCGTTTACTGGAGGTTAGTTACTACTCTCTGGCCGGGCTACTCGAGTTAAACGTGTTGGATCTGTCTTCCAACAACATTTCCAAAATTTCGGAACTCACTTTTCCACCGTTCCCGAAGTTGGCCAAACTCGATCTGCGCCAGAATCCAATCGAGTACGTGTTCCACAGCTCGTTTGCTATCGCCAACATGACACGATCGCTCTTCATTGGTAGTGACATGGTTGGTCTTCAGGTCGGAACACCCAAACCCTTCCAAGGATTGGCTCACATGGAACTGCTGGAGATTCGCAACCTGCAATTGCCTGCCCTTAACCAGTACCTTTTCCGAGGACTCCGTGCTCTTCGCACACTCCGGCTGCTGCAGGGAAACATCTCTTTCGTTGAATACGACTCTTTTGCCGAAATGAAGAACCTTACGGAACTGTACGCGTCCCGGTGTGCAATCGCGGCCATATCAATGGATGCATTCTTTGGAGTGAAGCGCCTGAAAGTAATAGACTTATCGTATAATCTACTCACCGAGCTCCCAGTCGGTTTGTTCGACGAGCAGCTCCAATTAGTCGAGCTGTATCTCCATGGTAACAGGCTGACACAGTTGCCCACCGACTTCTTCCGCCGTCTAGCTCCTGCCGTACAAATCGTTCGTCTGATAGAGAATCCGTGGCAGTGTAGCTGCTCGATGGTACAATGGCGCCAAGCGGCTACAAACCGGCTAAAGATTTCCTCCTCTTCCGACAACTCGCTGGCTGCCTATGTGTACAGCAACAAGCTGACCCCTCGCTGCAGTGATCCTGGCCAAGGCATACTGAACCGCAGCGTCTACTACGTTATTCGTAAAAATCTCCAATGCAACGTGGATACCCACCGGGCGCACAAAATAGCTTTGCGCATCAGTGAAATGAATCGACAGAAGCAGCAGATGCTTCTGCAGAAACGGCTTCATCCCAATCGAGGACAGCAGCCAACCACCATTCCTAACCCGATACCGAACACGCACAACATACAAGCGTATCAGCGCCCGCAGCAGTCCTTGCTGTACCAGCAAAAGCGTCAACGGCTTCAACAAAAGCTGCACAAAAGCCTACGCTACGTGACGGTTCGTGCCCCAGCGAATGCCACGCTACGCGTCATTAGTAATGAGATCGAATATTAAACCACCGCACACACACACACATCAGGGTGGACGGTCACGACCCCTGAGTGACTAGCGAACAAGTGCGAACAGTGCACAATATCATAGGATTAGCAATGATACGAAGCTTAAGAACTGAAAAGAAAATACACCACAAAATCGCTTGCCAGCGGTTTGCTTTGCTTTAAGTTATCGAACACAGATGCATTGCATTTTGTATTTGTTTTGTTTTGTTTCTTGGGTTTTCCTTTTTTGCCGTTCACTTCCATAGCACTGTTCCTGTTTTTTTTTTTTTTGCATGCCGGGATTATAAGTATATCTTTACAATAGCGGTAGTGTTTTGTTCCTTTAAAGTTTGGCAGCATTTACAGCTGCATCTGTATCTGTTTTGCGCTCAAAAACCCACACCCCGATCCCCACCCGGCCGGCCCCACAATCCTGTCACCAACGATTTGTTTTTCTCTTCTTTAAACGATACTGTTCACTTGGGCGTCTGTTTTCAAACCTACCATATACATTAGCTGCGCCTATATTCCTTTTGTCCTATGGGTTCACCTCCTGCCTATCATGCCCAGTGATGCGTGCGATTGCCTTAAATGTATGACAATGTTGCATTTAGATAATGTTCCATATCCCAAACACGGCGCATATGCATACGAAGGGGGTTGTACGACGCCACCTGCGTGTGCCTGACATGTATGTGTATATATAATATATATATTGTTTCCCTCTATATTATATCTCTACCCTCCCCATTCCCCGGTCCTGTGTGTGTTTTCTGCACGGTATTCCCCCCTTTTTGCCTACTAAATCATTTGTTGCTAATGCTGCTGGTATGTATCTTTGTTTTGAATATTCGACATTCGCCACCTTACCGACGCCCTTTCCTCCTTGTGTGTTATGTCCTTTTTAGCTTTACTTGCATTTATTATTCCCGATAAAATACTATACTTCCTGCCTTCTGTACTCATTCCTTGCGCAGTGATCCGCCTGTTAGTAGGTAGGTATTATCGTTATATTATTTAATATTAGTATTAATATTTTCATTACTCATAATAATAATGCTATGTTATTATCATTATTATTATTATTACTTTATATTATTATCATTATTAATATTAGCATACTTATTATCCATTTAGACTAGGATGACTAGGATTATGTCAAGATTTGATTGAATCTCGATCCGTGCGCCGTTCGGTCGACAGTTCGAGTAGTTTGTTAAATTCCGTGCCTAAAATTTGTCTAGCCTGTAAAGAGATCACAAAGGAGACCACAAATGGTTACTATCCTGCATCGTTTGAATCGGACATGTTCTGCGCCGCCACGACTTACCTGTGTGTTTTGTGTTGGAATTTGCAAAGCTAGGGCCATGGAATTAGCATCGAAGCTTTCGTCTAACGCTATCAGTGCGCCGTGTATGCCGGACTCTAGCAGATTGTTGGAATATTCCTGTAATTGGAAGGTGTCACACTTATTTACTCAGTATCGAATTCCGAACAAGGTTAAACATTTACACAAATCATAACACCCACCTTCAGGCCAACGCTCTGCACCCATCGCATTGTGCGATCGTTTGTCCACACCAGCACATCACTGAGACTGTTTTCGGACGCCTTTCGCCGTTCCTCCAGTGCCGCACGGTCGTAGTTTAGCCGTTTCAGGCAGGATATGCCGAACTGCAGGCTAGTCCGATGGAAGCTGTCCACCATCTTCAGCTGACCGCGCAGGTCCTTCTTGTTGAGGTGATCTAACATACGAGCGTCCACTAGACACTCCATGAACGTAGTACGGTACTGAGGTAGACCCAAACTAGGCAACCAATAGTTTCCTATCCACTCGTGATTCATGTCTCCTGTGAAAGCCAGAAGATATCGAGGTTATTACGAACCTGTGGCTGATTTTGGTTTACCATACACCTACCGAACGCCAGCGTTGTCCGCGTGGTTTGTGGTGCCGATGGCGACGTCAGAGACACCATTTCCTGTATGGCAAGACGTAGTTTTAGCCGGTGCAGTGGATTGCTGATACCGATTTCGCGCTGAATCTCCGTATCGCTCAGAGCGCTCATGATGGCACCGGATTTCACGTTGGCACGACAAGCCGCCACATACCAGGCCGGCATGCCGACCCACAGCTCCAGCCAAGCGACAATGGTGGGACCGTTCCACAGTGCAAACGGTGTGCCAGCTTTCATCGCTTCGCCCAGAAGATCATGCCGATAGTCGTGTTCCCTGCAAACGACACGAAATAAAGTGGGACATATAGAAAGAACAACCCATAAACTAAACGTGGAGTAATAGTTACGTACTTTTTCTTTTGCCGAGTATAATCGATCGGATTCGACTTGCCCGGTGGTTTGTAACCAGATACGCTGATATTATCATACGTGGAATCAATGTCGCTAATAAGCGATAGCCCACTCATCGACATCATGCTAGTTGAGCCGTCTGGCATTGAGGAATCCTTTACGCCCTTTACCTAGATGATTAGAGTCAACACAGTTATTATCTGGTATTGAATGCATCATTTCATTCATATGATCGATTTTACCTTCTCCTTTTTACTGAAGAACCGTCCCAAACTGGACTTAATGCCCTTCTTCTTTTGAGCCGCCGATACGGCATCTCCTCCCCGGCTGGCGGTTGGCGTTTGTAGCGAACTTAAGGAGCTCACCATGCTTAGGTGCTTCAACGATTCCTGGCTCCCATGGCGTGAGTTCAGCGGGGACATTCCGTACGTGTTGCTGGTAACAAAATGATTCCTGCAAATGAGTGCGATCCATCGAGAGCATACGATCAGTTGATAAACATTACACCGGGCTAGAACTATCGTTTTATCGTTAACTAAAATCGCATTAAACCAACACTACGTGACCAATCGCAAAATATCATGCTAATGCGGTAAACCAATACCACCGAGTTGTGTACCAATCTTGAAGGTGCTATTTAGCATAGTTTTAAACAGGGTAAGAGTAGCTGTTTCTAGTACTTTTAGGTTGTGTTACATACTAAACGTTGTGATGAGTTTTTTCACAAACTCATCCTTTGTACACGAAGTCGGATACAAATCAACCATCATGATGTTCTTCAGGTGCCAAGTCAATGTGTGTTTTTTTGAGAAAATTTTGATGTCAGGTACTTAATTTGTTCCCGTGCTTCGTTGCGTAACGTTACTAGCGATTGATCTACAACAATTTTCTCCAACTTGGACAATCCATCTCCATTCACTGATGTAGGACTAGCAATAGTGTTTAGGTATCTCAACTTATCCGTGGCGCTATTCAGACAAGTGGGAAGTAAAATCCTTCTCCAAATTTGCTTCTTTTCAGGCAACAGATAAATTATTGCTTCCAGTTGAACAAATGGGCAACAAAAGAAAACGCCACGAATTTAGTTAAGGCACAATTACTTAGCGGCTGTCGGTGCTGTTCCTATTCTCATCCTATGGAATTGGACAACACTAGGATAGGATCAAATTCATGAGCGATAGGTGAGATGTACTCGTAGTCGTGAGTCGTTGTTGAGTCGTCAATGTGCTAGGTCTGACGCTTTACTAACACAGCAGGAAAACAAATGTTGTTTACTTAATAAAAGTAGATGACTTACATCGTTTTGTTCAAGCCTTCAACACAACAATCGCTTACAATTCTCTACCCCTCGCATCAACGAGATTTCGAGAAAAGAAGGATTCACTGCTGCTCTGCTATGAATGTGAAAAAGCACGCTCGATAAAAATTGGAAAGTTAAACCCTTCTACAAAGTCATCAGCTTAGTGGCTTGCGTTTGAAATCAATCTGTATTTCATCCTAAACAAAGGGATCAACAATTTATGGAGAGGATTATATCGCTAATACGCCTCAAACTCTTCGCCAGCGAACACATCAAACAATCTCCACAAAAGACCTTTGGCAAGCCATAATGTAAACATGACCACTCCCAGGTTACGCAAATGCTACACGTACGAATCGGACATTGTACAGTGGTGCAATAGCCCAAACCTCCGATCGGTCAAAGCGAACGGGGAGTTGTTGATGATGATCATTGACTCGTTGGCTGTCCCAATCAGTGGCATGTTTGAGATTAGCCGAGGAACCGTGTAACCTAGTTCACGTTTCAAATTCAACTGTAAAAGTGATCGGGCTTGTGGCGGTTCTTCAAACGCTCTCCGCCGTGTGTTAAACGGGGTGGCAGTGGGCATGTATCGTAGCCCACCAGCATCCCTAAAGCAACTATTGCGTGACAATGAAATGTGTCGCTCAGGTGGCCGATTAACGTCAAAGATGTGTGCATTTCGCAATTGATCTTGCAACGACTGACGCGTATGGTGGCGCGATGTAACATTATCTCCCGCCTGTCTTCGCAGTAACGCGATAGATGGATGTGGTAAATGAAAACGTTGGTGAGGCTGTTGTTGCTGCTGCGGTGGAAGTTGCGGCTGTCGTCGCTGTGAATAATAGGAGGATGATATGTTTGCCATTGCGGCTACAGGCTGTGAATAGTATCGATTGGAAAGATATGGATGGTTGTGATAGTAATGTTGGTGGCGCGAGCCGATCGGACGCTCCCTCCCAGAAACGAATGCCACATGTGTCGTCGGTGGAAGCCGACATTTGAGTCTCCCCCGGTACGGGGCACGACGCACAAACGATGGAGGTGCATGAGGCCGATGATGGTGTTGATGAACGGTCTGAAGCAAGCGCTGATGGTGAACGGGAGGATTGGTTAACAACCTAGACACGTTCTGAAAGCGCTGCATACGAGTATGTAGCATGGCACTGGTCAGCGTACTGTTGTAGCGATTCTGTTTTGATAGTTCGTGCAAACGAACGGGCGGTTTGGTACCGTAAAACTTAAATGATAATGACCTGGACTCGCTCGGGTATTCCGATCCATGTACGACTCCTTGCGATCGCCTACCGATGGCGCAAGCCGAACGATACGAATGCATCGGAAAGCAGCAGTTTAAGTAAGAAGAGAAGATCATTTAAAACACACCAATTATTTGGTGAGGAGGGATTGGAAGTAGATATGATGTGTAAAATGTACTACTTGTACTAGCTGTTGTACTTACCGTTTCAGCTCTTCTTGGCTGTGGGCTAGTGCGAGTGCGAAACGTTCCAGTCGCATTGTGCGAGCAGTGGCCGGAGATATAGTTCCGCCGGAACTGTTATCGCCTCCGCCAAGACCGCTCGCCGACATATCGTGATCCGCATTTCCCATATCATCGTGCTGCATTTCCGACTGCAAATGTGCCAGCTGTACCTATGCGAAAGTAATTTCCATTAGCAAATTATGAAACCACGCGAAAAGGAATCGAAAGCATTCATTTTTTTTTTTGCACACACTAAGTTATGATTTGGTCAATTTCGTTAACGCAGAAAAATTAAGCGCCATTTTTTCGTTCCATATGAATAACTGAAGCAAAACAAGATCGTTTGCATTCATTTTTTTGTTTCGATGCAAACGGTCATAAAACATAATTCACACAAAACAGATAATCTACTAAATTTTGGTAGACATCAATAAGCTGCTACACAATTCCCTCCCATCCGGGAAACAATTAAAGCATTGTACACCGAAGCGAGTAAAACAAACAAAAACCCAAAAGCGAAAAAAAGTAAAAAAAACTATATCGTAAAATACTAAGCGTCTAATTCGCGCACACAACTCTGATTGCCAATAGTTAATTGAAAATAAAATAAGTAAATCAAATGGATTCCCTTAGGGGTTCAGATAAGCAAAAGCAAGTTCGATATAGGTCTTTGCAACTCCGGAACCACTCACTTGGCTAGAGGGTAACGATTCGGACAACGGAACTTGATTCAAAGTGGTAACGTATTGATGCAAATGCGCTGGCGACATCGACGCTGGCGCCTGTAACGATAAGCAGACGAGTATAAAGAGAACATATTGATCGGGCCGAACTCATATGACGCTAACAGAACACAAATTCAATACGCTTTTCATTTTCGCTAGCACATAGACTAACAAAGGCCGAAAGAAGATGACTTAATTTGAAGTACAATCGTCGTTTTTTTTTGGGTACATAGATAATCGAACTCAAGAACTCAAAAAAAAACATGATCAATTTAGTTAGAACTAAAGCTGTTTGAACCGACCATTACACGCAAGCGAACCATTTGCACATACCGTGTGATACTTTTGAAGGTAGTCGCGATTTGGGCTGTTTGGTGTGCTGCTGCCACTCAACGGTGGACTCTGACGATCCATCGATCGTCCGCGGGCTAGCAGATTCATGTGCTCTAAGCTTCCGACACGAGATTCTAGCTCCTCTGCTCGTGCTTCCGTGGATTGTTTTTCCTCTTGTATTAACCTACGATTCAAAAGAAGTACATTGGTTATCCAATCATTGCCCTTTAAGCCATCTTAAGACGGTGACATCTCACCTGATCTCATTGTTGATTGCGTCAAGTTGTTCCTGCAGCATGATGGCCAGGGTTTGTGCATCGGTATGTCCAGTCGGGGAAATAATATCGCCAGTACCGAACAGATTGTCCGCCTCGTCCGCGCCATCGATGACGCCTCCGTCAAATACTTGTGCATTGGCCATGTGCTGCAGCTTGTTCCAGTCCTGTTCCGCCATGGACCGGTTAAAGTGTTCCTCCTCGAGTGTCGACTTGTTCCGTCGTAAGCTGTGCGTGCTGAATGTGGCCGAGCCGCTGCGTGAAAATCCACTGTTGGCAGAGGCATTGCCGACCGCGTTTGGTGATAAGCTTCTGGTAAGGGCTTCGGTTTGTTGGATGTTGTACGCAATTTCCTAAACAATACAAAGGTCATTAGTATAGGTGGTTCACATCACAAAAGTAGCGTTGTCACGGTACAAACCTGTTGCAAAATTTGACGCTTGAATGTTTCCATCTCTAGCCGGTTCTTTGCGATTTCCTTGAGCATATCGGATTTTTCCTGGCACAGCTCCTCGGCGTACTTGCGCGCCTTGTCGAGCTCCTGCGTGAGCGTATTTTTCTCCTCGAGCGCCGTCATGCGTTCCTTCAAATGGACTTGCAATCGATCGTTCGACTCGGCCAGCAGTTTGTCCACCGTCGACGACAGTCGCTGATTGTGCTCTTCGTTCATTTTCAGTCTTTGATTCAGACGCATGACTTCAGCATTCTTCTCCTCCACGCTATTCTCGAGGCGCGTTATTCTATCTTCCGCAGAACCGTGCCGTTCTTGAGCCTTTATGGTGGAAATAGAACGAAAAGAAAGAAATGTGAGCACAGATGCGTATGTAGTGCGGACACGTCCGCATTGGTTCACAGGTAACATGCAAAGTACATGCGAGATTCTGTTCCAGAACGTAAACCGTTCTCTCTACGGGGATAGTAGCAGGAGCGTATCATATCATAAATTGAAGGAGTTAACAAGATTTTGACGCGATCTTTCCCTCGTGTTAGCCTACCTGCTTGCCTACCTGTGTTAGGGCTTCCATACGAGCCTTAAGTTGTTCCTCCATTTCAGGCAATTTCGAGAACTGTGCCAACTTTTGCTCAGATAGTTCGAGCTTTTCTTGTATCGCTGCTATCTTGCCTTCTTGCAGCTGTCGAAGAAGAAGGAGGAGAGCGAATTAGAATCAGCTATCACCGTCACTAGCATGCACCTAGCTTACCTTTAGCTGAGCCTCCTTGTGGCGCAATTCCTGTTCTAACTTTTCATTCAGATCATGCAGAGAGGTTGATTCGCGCTGTGCATTCAGATAGCGTTTCTCGAGCGTGGCGATGCGCTCCTCTTGGTCCTCTTTCTGGGCAACGTTTTCGCGTAGATCCCGTTGCAGCTTTACGCATGCTTCCTGCGATTTGGTATACTCCTTCTGGAGCTTGCACATGTTGTCCTCCATCTCGTTGATCTTCGTGTTCAGATCGGAGACGCGCCGTTGCCACTGGGACAGTTCTGCCGTTTGCTTCTCGATGATCGTTTGAAGTTCGTGCGTTTTCGCACTGTAGTCGATCATTTCACCGGCTTCGCCATTCTTCAAGGCGTCCTGCAAACATATTAGTTAGTGTTGTGCATTGCTTTTTGTCGCGGTAGGTTACCTTCTTTTCACTGCTACTGTCCAACGAGGGGTCCGATTGGTTAGACAATACACCTGACTTGTATTGTTGAAGCTGAAAAACAAATATATAGCATCATTAATTAACACATGCCCCTACCATATCATTAAATTTGCTTACCTCCTCTTTGGTTTGGTTGAGTTCCTCTTCCAGCTCATTATTTTTCTCTAACGATATTCGGAGCCGCTCTCGAACCTAAAATACAATAAGATGAATGTTATGGCACGACTAAACATTCGCAACTTTGCTAGCAAGTTAGGGTTCACATTGTTGACAGGTTGTGTTAAATAAATTCTTCTTCTTATAAAACATTTAAAAGCAAACAATCAAATTTTTGTTTTTTTCTGGCACAAGTCAACATATCAATATTTTCACAATCTTCGATTAATGTTGGCCTTTCACAGCGATGAAGCACAAACATTGTGATGAATCAATGGTGGTAAATATAATTCGGGGTTTAGTTTCACCGGTTAGTCACAAGATTAACACAAGCGCCCACACCAAAAAAAAAATCATTCTTCGAAATTAATCAAAAATTCAACTAATGTAAACGAAGTCTTATCGTTTACCGAACCTTTAGCAAATAGAAGAAGCTGTCCAATTTCCAACGATCGATCTAAATGCAAATATGTTGTCGCGTACGTTAACGTGTAGGAGGGATCGATCTTGCCTAATAGCTATCCACATCCGATGATAACAATCCGCAAATCACATACACCACAAAAAAAAAACGCACACACGCACTCGGGTACGCACTCACGATTAATCATTCTTTCTGCGTCTCTTGGTTTCACTTTGACCACCACCACCACTACCACCATCATCACAATCACACAACGACCGGGAGGAGTTTTAATGGGAAAGGGCATCGGGTAGGAGGATCGGTGGGCGGATGGGCTCGAGCGTGGGCATGCCACACCGGCGACCCAATAATGCTGCTCGCTATTCGCGTTACCTTCTCATCCAACGCCTTGTGGTGCTCGAACAAACTCTTAAGGGCCTTCAACACCTCCACCTCGCTTGATACGCCGCTCTGGGACGCCGCCTGTCGCTTCACCACCGTCATGCGTAACGAACGCTCGTGCCGGGACACCAGACACTCGAGATGTTCCAACAGGAGCTATAACATCAGCGATATGGAACAGAGACAAAAAAAAACGTAAGCACTCAATAAGTGCAACCATACATAATAACGATGATGTTGATGGTGCTGCTGCTGCTGCAGGTCAAAGGCGTTTATCGATATATGCTCGGCGCCACTCGGACGTCCACTGCCGGGGCATACATCTTGGCAGTGCAGTGCATTTGTGCTCTTTGACCTCGACCGCTTACCCTGGTATTATTTCGTTCCGCCTTCAGCTCTCCGATTTCTTCATCTCGTTCGAGCAGCGTCTCGCGGGCCTGCGTTAGCTCTTTGGTTAGTGTCGAGAATTCCTGTGCCGGGGTCGCAAGGGAGAAAAAGAATGTATCATAATCCAGCAAAGTACAGTGTCCCTATCGTGCAGACGCACGGTACGTGGGACGGGAAAAGGCACAACAAGAGAAGCTTGCAATGTGCGTAGGCAGGACGAACTGGTATGTGTCGCCATAATGCCCACTTATTTGCGACCCATCCACCGAACCAGATGCACACCTGTGGTAAATTGGCCGCAATTTGTCGATGTAGACTATCCCGTTCCTTTTCCACTTCCTGGATTTTCATCTCCATGTCCGCCATCCGCTGCTGGGTTTCGCGCAAGCTGTCCATCAGCTTGTCCCGCTCGTCCAGCATCGAAACCATCAGCTGCTCGAAGTTGGCATCCTCCCCGCTGAACTGGGACGACCGCTGGGAGATGGTGTCCTCCGAGATGGTCGGCATCACGTCGCACATCATGTTCCACATTTTGCACTATTTTTTTGGTTTCCTTTTGCTAGCTCCCAAAACAAAATTTCTTCTTCCGGATCTTTGGAGCCTGCTGCTGCACGCTCTCTCACTTTCGCACTCTCTCTTGCGACGCGCACTCCCAACACTTTCGCTCTCTTTTCAGAGCCGGACAGCAAAACACGGGATGCGTGTCTGCGTGCGTGCGTGCGTGGGGCGGAAGCGGCGGACACCACACAACACCACGTTACGGAAAAATTCGGGGCCGGGGGAGCACAACTCAGACCAAGGGCCCTGGGGGAGGAAGACGCTGGTTGGTGCAGCCGAGGTAGAATGATATCGGCACGACGGGAAACGATAACGCGAAACGGGAGGGGGCAATGGTCGCGTTGCCGTGCAGCGGCGGCAGACCAGAGCAACGTCGACGGCGGATCAATTCCCCCCTCGTTTCCGCCACACCGATAGGGGTATCCCGTCCCGTCGTGCAAAGGTGCCCCTGCCGACGGCCCAGCAGCCTCCTGCAGCACACGACCCACGCGCTTACACGGTACTCCGTAACGAATGCACGCTACGCTGGACAGCCATTATGTAATTCGGATTTGGAATGCGTGCACACGATTGAACAAGATTACTGTAATCACAAAAATTTCACTGTTCACAGAAGAGACACACCTTTCTTGCTTTTTGTGTTTTGTAAATTCTTTTCTTTTTTCTCAATCTTTTTTCCTCATTTGTCAGCTGTCAGTTCGCAGTCCATCTGGTTATGCAGGCAGGTTGAGGAGTCGACAATGTTCAAGTTTTTGACAAGCAAGAAAAAAGGCCTTTTGACAATTTTTCATAAGAATTTTACAATATAATTACAGTAAAATTTGGCTTATCTTGAGAATTCGCCTAAGAATGCAAATTGAATGGCAAAGTTAGGAGGGAACAGGGCTTAGAGCGAACCAATATGAAATCAACAGTGTAGAATGCGCGCAGCTTGATCAGCGCCCTTAACCAGCATACAAGTAGCGTACAGGTGATCTTCGAGATACGATTTTATTGCAATCCTCTGAATTAGCTGTTTTCACAATCCTGGTCACAAAGACTGATAGAATTCTGATGGAGCGTTTTAAGATAAATCACAAAGCCTCAAATAAATACCAGAAACTGAAAATCAAATACATAATGCATAATTTTATTGGCGTCACATTCACCAAAAAACATAACCCTGTAATAGTAGATTTGAATGTAGTGCTAATGGTGAAAAGATCGTAAATGATTATTATTGGCTTCTTGGACAATTTTGTCTATTTTGAAAGATCAATTTATTTTACAGCCCTATTGTACTGTACATCAGATGGAGCCGCCTGGTGGTGTATACGATAGCTGCGTCAGTCTTTTAAACGACAGGACTAGTACCAAAATCTTCGAACGCAGGACTG